>JAQIWS010000216.1:0-35172 GCA_034696085.1 Stigmatogaster subterranea | reverse complement strand
AAAAAACTAAACTAAACTAAACTAAACCGTCCTTGAAACTAGACAAGCGGACAAGTCACGAAACGCGGGATGATGATACAATGATGATGGTGATGATTAACAACCCTGGGCACTGTTCCCACTGCCGCCAAAAGAAAAAAAAATTGGCACAATTTACTCGACTCCTTCCACAATTTATACAAAATCTATGCAATAACTGTCGGATGGCTATCGAAGAGAATACGACAAAAGTAATGTCCCGAACTGCAGCTTACAGCAAACGTTTAACTTTTAATGAACTTGGCGATAGTAGGAGAGAGAGAAGCCGCTGTTGTGTGCCTAAACCACCTTCAGGGAGCAGCAGGAGAGAAAATTCACCTGCCTAGCACTAGCGATGTGCGTGCAGCACACCCTGAAAACGGCCAGGGCTAATGGGTTCATGACATGCAAGGCCAGGGATTTTTCCCTTTTACCAATTCAAATCAGCTTAAATTCATATGATAGAATCTCGCATTGTCAACAAATAATGTTGTTGTCTTTGGCCAGCTTCATTTAAATAGTAGGGGGCTATTCACTATGAATAGGACAATTCCGCAACATTCCTTTCGCTTCAATTTCAAATCTAATGAACGAATTCATTTGAGTTAATGTGCGACCCAAACGAGCGAAGGAAATATCTGTATACAGTATAGAGAAAGAGAGAGAGAAAGAAGGCAGGCAAACCTTCGGTCATCATACAGGCTACTTCTAAGTGCGGAAATGAGAGACCAAATGTTATTATAAAATATATACGCAGCCAATTGTCAGCAACCCAAAATGCACAACTGAGACAGACGAAAGTTGGCATCTTTTCAAGGAAAAATTCCTCGTTCGGCCAAAACCTCTTTTGCATGAGTCTTCCCCATTTTTATCGTTTCACCCTTTTCTCCTTTCGATTGCCGTTGCCCAGAAGTGGAGAAGAACATTCGGACCCCCTTTTCATACATCCAGGCCAGAAACTCGATCAAGATTTAATAAAAGTTAAAGCAGAAAAAAAGGAATAGGTCCAAATTCGACATCTCCTGCAACTCGGGCGAATGTTCCCGAGAGCATTTGTAGGCAAATAAGGAACGCCGCTTGTTTATAGGCTTATGACCCATTCTTTGAGGAATAGAACGCATTAGTTTTCCATGGAAATTCTTTTGTGTATTTCACCCCTAATGTAACACACCAAAATATAGGGTAGAGTAAAAAAAATGCAGAAAAAGAATAAAAATAAAAAGCAAAAAAAAAATAGTGATGACATCGTAAATGACAAACTACAGTTCGAACGGTTCACGCTCGTGCGTAAATAACAGTATTAATAATAATAAAAGTAATCAAAGCGTACAGGAAATCTTTGCAAAATGATGTGAATATAAACAGTTTTACCACCAATGACAACCTGACGAGTGCATAATAACAGACTAATGCAACGTGGGTGGGTTTGCGTTGTTACACTTATATAATCAGACTCTAAATTGCACCAGCCACGATATTGCCTTGTACGATGATATTTTTAAGGTGGATATCGCCATACGCGCTCGATAATTTACTCCCTTCTTTCCGGAACTCAAAACCGAAAACACTATTAATGCGTTATTTTTAACCCCACTCGCCTTGCAAATTTTTACAAGATCGCAATAAAAATTCGCATTTTAAAAACTTATCGTAACGGTAGTAAAGTCGACTTAGGTCTCTTACAACAACACATCCTTTGTTCCTCCTGCAAACCCATGAAACGCACGTACTGTACGAGCACACACACTGACCACTGGTCAATCTATGGCCACTCCCATTGCGAGAACAAAGCCCCCGTCCTACTCCCATGTTCAATATATGGTTGATCCATAAGGGAGGCAGTGAGTTCGTTTATGGTCCACTCTCAACATGGAGAAAGGGCATTAGAAGTGGGGATAGAGAGGGCCCCACAACCCATGTCCAGCTGACGCCGAAACCCTCTAACTGCCCTCACCTGGGCTCCGCTCGAGCAATATATCAATCTCCCAGTGAATCCAGCGCCAAGGCCCGACGGAGTTTCGCCTCATTATGGGAAACCCATCGAGGCAAACATGGGAAAGGCATAAGGGAGCTCACTTGCACTTCAAATGGCCACTCTCTATATACGACAACCTCCTGGTGTTAATTAGTGCTAGCTTATAGTTGCGAGGGATTAGAAACTATAGCTTGCAATTCTCATTTCACTCGTATACCCAACGATAGAGGGTCGTAAGACAAACTGCGGCTACCCATACACAACAACATCCCAGTACAAAGATGTTGTTGAGACTGGGGAGGAAAAACTTTTGTTCAAATTCTTGGGGATGAACACGGTTGCGCCAAAACGAGATTCAGTATGAGAAGCAAAATCTGTCATCTACTTTGAGGAGGAGGACAATTGGCTGCAGAGCAAGCAAACGCTCACCTCCTCGCTATATACGCTTTTAATCCCCCTTCCTTCCAATCAACCCTTGATTTCGCTTCAACACATCAAACCTAATCCCAGATTCCGCGTGGATTACATTATACAACTTAAGACTCTTTTCTTACATTTCGCGTCCGGACGAAGATTGCGCGCGCCTCTCGCCCTCAATTATCTGACAGAATTCGCGTTAATAATTTGCAAACTTTTCGCTCATTTGATTACAACATATCGATTAAAGCGATGAACACGAATTTCGAATTAATCAATAACCAAATAAACAAATTAACCAGCACAACATCAAATAGAATTTAATTTCTGCACCATCAAGAATACACATTAGATTGAAAGCTGTTGAGTTTGAAAATAGGGTGTTGCACAGAGCTCAAAGGGTGGAGAGTTAACTATGCTGTAAATGTCCACCAGAGTAATCTCGACAGCCGTAGTAAATTAGCAACTAACTGAGGATCGATAAACATTGTGTCCAATCCGGCGAGACCATACGTTTGGGACCACTTCTCCCATTCCCTCCCCCCTTTCATTGCCCACTCTCAGACCGTTACTCTCCATTTGACAAACTCCACGCAAGATTCGCACTAACTTACAAATATACAATACCCGACTCGCCAACAAATTCCTCCGTAAGTTTTATCACGTTTCCAAACACGCCTTCCAAAAACCGCAATTATAAATAAGTAAAACAAATTTACAAATTAAAAAAAAAGACTTAATACGCACTAAAAATAGACACGAAAACGCAATTTGCCGTTGCAATACACAACAACACCCCCACCTCCCGACCAACAATTTAGTTAACATCTTAATCACTTAACCTGTTGCCCATCAGACTGATAATCCGCGCCAAGACGAGTCAGCAACACATCAACACTGACGGAGCAATGTACACATACACATCGGAAGCGACCTCGCCACCGCCTACCAAACTCCTACCAACCCCTTCCCTTTCACCGCGGGCGACCATATTGATCGTTGCCTGGGATACGTTGTTCCACCACTAATTAAAGCGAACATAAATGTCCCAAACATCCCCAGTTATTAAAATGTTTATTATTAATTGATAAATCATACATCAACACGGCAGCAGAAAGCGGAGTAAAGAGAGAACCACACTTGCAACTGTAATGTATTGTAGATATTTAAGCGTATGTAATGTATTTTGAGATTAGCATGATTTGGCATGCTCAACAAACTCAAATGCCTCGTTGTCTATTACCAACCAAAGTGCGAGTGAACTAATTTATTTAACTCGCAACAAAAGTAAAACTCACTTCACCAACAACCCTAAACCTCCATAACCCCTTTTTCGCTGAGATTCACCTCCTCAAACTACGCCCTCTTAAATCAATTTTTTTTATTTACTTCACTTTATCCCATAACCTTATTTTATAGACTTCAATCCCCATACAATTGTCCACTTGGGAAAAATGGGAAGAGTGGGTTATATATATATAAATATATATAAAAAAAAGAAAAAGTCAAGCCCCTCTTTTCAATGGATAAAGATCTCAGCCCAGAACGCTGAGCTCCACCCACACTTGACGTGAAAAAAGAAAAACGAGAAAGGAAAAACTCCACTCCCCATACACCCAGTTAGATTGGCTGGCGGTCCAGCAGATGTTATCAAGCAATATTCGTTCTACCCTGCGCATTTATGAATATCAAAAACAGAGAGAAAAAAAAAAGTCTACTGGGGTGCTGACCACTACCTCTATTGCCAGAATCTTCAAGAACAAAAATGAAAAAAAAAAAGGGGACAGACAATCGCCCGGGGTGAGGAGGGCAAGCAAAGTACTGTGTATTGAAAGAGAGTATAAACGAAGGAACGAGAAAACGATAGAACGAGAGAAGCACTTTTCTTCTACAATGTGGACCATCTCCATTCCGTCGTCAACTCCACCAAACAATCTTGGCCCAAGTTCTTTGCAATGCCGGGCCGCATACGGTGGTGGACTCGTTCGCAGTAATGAAATCGAGAACCCCCCATTGCCGAAGCACTGGCATCGTTTCCATGCGGAATAAATGTGATCAGAAAGCCAGCAGTCCGCCACCCTCCACTCGGGAATGCCGGGTTTGGGAGACGCCTTCGCATAACAAACAGTTCTCCCTCGCCCCCTCCGTTCTCCCGCTCACCCTTACTCTCCCACCCTCCCTCTCTCTCTTTCGGTTGTAACTGGCTCTCGACCATCTTTACACCAACCAGCTTCAATGCCATCCGGTGCAATGAAAGGCAATCCTCGTAGGGCTCTTCCTCCATTCCATAAAAGCTTGTGGAAAAAAATATAAAATAAAATAAACTAACAGCAGCAAACCAAACACTTTTTATTCCTCTTTGCCACTGGTTATTGGTTAATGCGATCAATATCGTTACAAATTACCCATCAAATATGATCGATATCATTACAAATTGTCAATCAAACACCGCTAATAATAACAATCAATCAAATTGTCAGCTGTTGTTTGTAAACCACAATGATCTCTATCACGTTAATTTATTTTCTTTCAAAATAAAAATCTTTCCACTCAATACAAGAGAAATGTCCAAACATCGTATCATCGCTTCAAGAAACAAACACAAACGCGTGATGTTATTTTTTGCATGGCAGTCCAGCTGTGCCCGTTATCTCTTTTTCTCTCTCCCCCATGCGACGAGATCTTTAGGAATCCCGACGGCGGTGGTATCGTGAAACAGCATCTTTTCGATCACTCCAACAGGGAACCGACGAAAAGTCAGCATTTGCTCTCTCTCTCTCTCTCTCTCTCCCCCTTCGCTTCGTCTAAACGCACGCGAACACGAAACACCTGTCCACAAAAATAAAACCCACCTATCCATACGAATGAACCCTCGACACAACAAACTGCGAACACAAAAATTCGGAATAGAAAATTGTATTTTCTCCCCTCTCCTGTATAGAACTAAACAAAAGCATCCTCGAGGGAGATTTAAAAAAATTGCGCCGAATCGCCAGGGAATAGGAGGACAACGGACTCCTCCTTCACTTCACTTCGCACAACGACACGCAACAGAATCATTAAAGATCTCCCGAGGTCGAAAATTAATTACTTCTATTTTGGGTGGACGCCTAATAGCGTAGTTACAAGTTAACTGAATTACCCCAACCAAGGAATAAAATACAATAAACCTCTCGGACGACTAAAAAACATCACCTTTTATATTTACATCCACTATTTACTTGTACACACAAAAATTACCACTAAAATATTACACCAAACGCAAATTGTTAATTTATTAAAGTTATACTACCGAGGTTAAATGAGAGTGAGAGAGAGGGGGAAAAAATCGAGAACGAGGGTGGGTGGATGGTAAAATGTTGTAAATGTTCTGACAGCTCATTTTTGCACCTCCGCACTGTTTTAGACTCTTGTCAAGCTTGATTATCACGAGATAGGCATTCTCATTACACAGCTGGCAATGACCAGCAGCAGAAAAGCATCATAATTATTTGGACAGATCAACACACCCTGCTAATCATCTCAATGCACTTGTCACTCAGCCATATATGACGACTGGTCTGCAACGCATTCCCTCCTCCCGCGTTCACTTTTACTCCACCCCGCGTCAAGTCAATCGATAAAATGGCCAACAGGAGTGAAGTGTGTTTTATCTCACTGGACATGCACAAAGGTCACTTGTTAGAACAGTGTCATTTCAACCACATTAAACCACACACGTTGAAAATTAGTGTCGTCAACCTTGCAATTCAACAATTAGTTTCGTCTCGGTTATTCAACGATAACAAAATTCTGTACACGTCATGCCAGCACCTCGACCCTAAATATTTTATATCTAAATTACTATTTCTTTTTTTTATGTCATTAAAGTTTTTTTTTTGTTTTTTTTTTCCTCGTTCACTTTTCCACTTCAAAAATGTGATCTGACCTCAACGACGACGTAAAAAAACCGGAGAGAAGACGGAAACAAAAAGAAAACAGTCATCAACCGCATCTCTGTTTCTGTTTCTCTCCAGTCTCCACCTCCCTCACTCATATTTTTTCCCCCTTTCTCTTCTTTTGTCACAGAATAAAGACATTGGGACAGACAACCACGATGACTTATGCATGTATGCATACTACTACACCGAAAAT
Source organism: Stigmatogaster subterranea (assembly GCA_034696085.1). Lineage (NCBI taxonomy): Eukaryota > Metazoa > Arthropoda > Chilopoda > Geophilomorpha > Himantariidae > Stigmatogaster > Stigmatogaster subterranea. The sequence continues at coordinate 28,628 of JAQIWS010000216.1, read as the reverse complement.
GGAAAAGTTTCTTTCAAAGTCTCTAAACCCAATGAAGGCATTTGAATTGCCTTAAAAAAAGGCAAAACATTGGTGGTGTATCCCAGCTATTTCCATTCCATCATCGTAGTATATATATATATATATATACATATTCCACACCGCAAAAACACATTTTTCAGTGTTTAGGCAAAAGGAGCAACTACTTTGGAAATACTTCCAAAATGACGATTTTCTTCGAATATTAATTATTTAAATTCAAGTTATCACTTTCAATTACCGCATTTTCAATAAATTATCCAACATCCCGCACAAAACTTTGTCATTTCCCACATGACCATTACCGGAACAGTTACAAACCTCACTTGCTCCCTTAAGAATTAATTTTCATCCGGTTTGAAAAATTGGAATTTTTTAATATTTAACACAAAAAATTGAAAAACAAGATTCGGCCTACAAAAATTATAATCTTCAAACTTTTCACGTCTACACAGGTAAAAAAAAAAAATTAAAAGTGGCTTTTACGTGTAAATTTTTCAAAGGACCATCTTTAAAATCAATGTCGGAAACACTTTCAGATGCCACTACCTTGTTTAGACGTTCAACAATTCTCTTTGATAAAAAATAAAGCAACGCCGTCCATGCTACACTAAAACCAAATAAGCTCACGCAACGTACGACGTAAAATACATAAAAATGTAAAAATAAGGAAGAAAAAACACTGCTCTATAAAGCAGCAAATTTGAGGACTCATTTTATCTCCCGCCACTACGTCCAAATTAATAATTTATCTATTGACAAAATTTACTCGCTTAATATAACCCAAAAAAAAAAAAATCTTTTACAAGACACGGTGCAAAAATATTATAATGCAATTTGTATCACCACGAGACCGGGTAATAAAAATATCCAGTTTTAAATTTTAAATTATTTCACCTTAAAGCCAAACACTTTGCAAAACAACCACAAAAAAAAAGCTTTACTCAACATTGAGAATTTAAATTCTTCTCCCCCGCTAGATAAAAAAAAATGTTGGGGGATTTTCAAGGTGAAGGAACAACGCGCGTGGGGTAGATGCAGCACGCCTTTAACATGTGCTGCCTGCACTTACCACCCTTGACAGCTTCAATATACTGAAGGTGGTTGGAATGCTATTTAACTTTGCAATGAGCTAATTACAGCATTCCTACAATGTAATAAACAAAAGGTTGGTGGGGAGGGGAGACGGGAAAAGAGAAAAGACGAGATGAGGGCAGTGCAAAAGAAGGCGGCAAAAGCGGGAGGGAGGTGGAGTTGTTCTTCGTTTAGAACAATGGCAGCGTCGCAGGCGCCCGAGCAGCACACGCACGTCATCCATCAGAATACGTCAGAGAGGCAACACAAAGTTAATAAATGGTTGCCCGCAGTTTAACCCCTTTTTGCAAATAAACACTAACTTCTGTGATGCACGCCAACAACATTAAGGCAACAAAAGAGGAGAAGAAGCGACAGTAAATTATGCTGCGGAGACAAGCAAGTGGCAAACGCACAAGTGCAGTCTAGCATCAACCGTGGGCCGACGACGACGACGACGAAGAGGGCCTCCTGTTTTGTGTGCCACTACGTTATTGTGCGCAGTATCATACGGAAATAATTCTCCAACCCACACACCACGTCATTTCTTTTGTTCCTACTCTTGACAGATTCCACATGCCGACTTTCCGTTTACGACCATTCTGTCGTTACAGTTACACCTACCACAACGCGCGTTGGCGCGTTACTAAGATATACATTACAATTACCGCAACTACCACTTTTACTCGTATTTGCAAAACTACATTTTTTCCCCCAACACAAAAAACTTCCAATTTTCCCCGTGAGAAAAAAAAAAAATGCAAATTCAGAAAATTCTGCATGGTAACAAGCTCACCAACAACAACAACAACAAACGCGAGATTAATCTGCTCAAACGGCATCGACTAATTAATACACACCATATCCGTATCTCATCTATCGCTTAATCGGTAACCATTCAAACGCGCATCATTTTAACCCTTGCAGTAAAACTGAATTCCTGTTTTATCATACTCGAATTTTTTTTCATTGCTCCTTGATGTAACAGTAATTGTCATTCATTAGACACTTGCCCTCCGCCACTGGTTAAAACGCACTTAAATAAATAATTCAAGACTAACGGACATCAAATAAATGGAGGGTAACACGTTTAAGACGATAAAAAAAAAGGAAAAATGTAAACTAAAAAAAGGGGGAGTGATGGTTCGATGTATAAAAATGTAGTAATGAAGATGGTTTTTCGGGAGGGGGTAATTATAAAACTTTTTATGGACATTAACAAAAGTGGAGAAAAATAAAAGTTCGTAGATGAGACAATAGAAAGAATAATTCAGTGGCTACACTTAAAAAGAAAAAAGGTTTCCTGTGTTTTCTTATTACAAGCACAACTTCTTCAAATAACCATGTTGATGAAGGAAACGAAAAGCAAAAGAGAAAAAAAAATTGTGCATCAAATATTTAGGATATGATGATTATTCGTGCAAAAGTATAAACTTTTCTACAAATTGCACGACTGAACACTCCGCTTTTCTCCGTAGAGACTCAGCTTAACTGCACAAATACGAACTCGGAGAGATAGGATATGCGCACTTGTAATACAATTCGAAATCCAGAAAAAAAAGGGGATGAAGATAAAATTGCAGATTTATAATATCTTTTTTTTTTTTAAGTATTATCGAAAAATTCAGGTGCTTACAAAGACATACGGCAATGACATATCGCGGATAAAACGACGACGACTCTAATTGCGTTGAGAATTGCACGACATTTCAAAAAATAAAAAAAAAGATAGAGAACTGAAGAGGAAACCGAAAAAAAAAATAAAAAATAAAGAAAAGACGAAAACCCTCCATTCGACTAACACCAAGGTGCAACAGGGTGATGGATCGGGCAAAGAACCGCAGTCTTTTCGCAAATGCCTTGGCGTGCAAGGGGAAACCGGGTTCACGTTTCAATTGACAAATTGATGCATTTTCCACCATTTGCTGTAATTACAACAATTTATCATGTAAGCGAACGAGAAACATCCATTCAACTCTCGTAGCATACGGAAACTCTAAAAAGAGAGAGAGAGAAAGAGCGGAGAAAACCAGAAAAAAAAGAAGAGAAAACTCGATGCTAATTCTCTACAACCACCCATTTCTGGCTGACCTTCTGAACATAAATTTCCCGCCGCCTCCTTTTTTAATTTTTTTATTGCCAAAAGTAAACAGATTATACTGCCTCTGTGGCAATATAGCTTAATAGGTTATTCTAATTCGGTTCCCCGGTTTTCTTTTCGCTACACAACCTAAGAAGACTAATCGTAATCCGGGCTTAAATCCATTAAGGGTTGGAAGAGATCAGCTTTCCTCTTGTTCGTCGTCGTCTTCCCCACTCCCCCTACTGGCAACTCCAAAACCTAAGTCATTCTTCAAAATGACCATGGGCTTTCCACAATCAAGGTAGCACGACGTTAATCCCCCGCACCGGCAACGAGATTGTATAAATTGTATTCCCTTTGCATTACGACAAAAGAGCGTTGTAAATAAATTAATCTACAAATGAGTTTAAAAAAGAAAAACACACACGACCACAAAAAAATAAATAAATTTTATTCCCCCTTCACGCACAATACCTGAAAATATCACTCGAAAGCTTAACGAGTCAACGCACAAAAAATAAAAAATAAAAAATAAAAACCCCAAGTGCGTAAAGAAAATTCCAACTACGACTTTTAAAAAAACCCATATAAAACTAAAAACTACAACGAGCTCTTAAAAGTCAAAATAAACTAAACAAATATTCATATTGAATGATGCCACAGTCGTAAAAAAAAAAAAGGGATCCTAAAAACCGTCTCTGAGTACAAAATACACTTTGTCTATTTTCTTTTACTATCCAACAACGAAAACTTCCTTTCATTTTCCTACTCTCCTTTTTATAAAATCCAGCGGTAAACAAATATATGCAAATAACTCTTCCAACATCCACGTCACATTTTGCGGGAAATGGGTGGTAACAAAAAACTCAATAATTAGTCTACTATGGAAGAAAGGAAGAAAAGATCAATGAACATATCAGTTGTGTGAATCAACATTCAACTCGCTTAGGGACAAGAGCCATTATTTATTTGCTGTACACAGAAGCGCAGGCTACGTAGAACCCAAAGGGGTTGCGTGCAGCTGTTGCGAATCCAGTAACATGGTCGAAAGGAGGAGTAGGCGGTGGAAAGTATAGACAGATAGAGAGAATATCGTAGATGCCCAGAGCCTCGGGTCCACACAACATAGAAGACTTGATTCAATCGAGATTTCATTACATTAACCAAACAATGTATTTGCTCGTCCTCCCATGTTTCGATAAAGCAACGAGACCAAGACAGGAAAAGAGAGAAACGCGCGAGGTCGATCCAATGTAATCATAGGGGCTAATCTAGGCTAAAGGAAGAGGGAGGGGATGGGGTAACTTTAAATCATTAAAATAAAAAAATAAGAAAAACATGTTATGTATACACGGCTTGGTTCTTTTTCCTATAAATAAAAACAAAAGTTTATCGAAACGAAATTGCGTAACTTTTTTAAATGAATATTTAAAAAAAAACAAAAAAGATGTTCGATATTTTTTTTTTTGGTAGAGTAAACTACAATGGGAAAAAGTATTCCACACGCTATCGAAAAAATATCAACGAAAAGTTTTAAAATAAAAAAATTTTTTTTTTTTTTAAGCAAGAAAAGCCAACGCACAATTCATCAATTTGGTAGTTAATATATATCCACAGTTTCATTTTCTTCTTTCCCTCTTTCACCACCCTTCCATTGTACAAAAAGATGGAAAGGAAGAAAAAAAATCTAGAAACCTTACTATTTAAATTCAAATCTGTGCATATAGATAGAGAACTAAAAATTGAACTGCAAAAATCAAAAATGAATGTTCAGTCGACGGCGAACGCAGACGAGTGTATATATACACACATTCCCCAACATACGAGAAAGAAGACGAGGAAAAAAAAGCAAAGAAAAGAAAAAGAAATGAGAATCAGAACCGAGACTACTTTCCCTGTCTGCGTTATCAATTATTCACATTTGTATCAGGTAGCAAGAGAATCGACCGCCTCGGGTTCTCTCCCAGTTTATATTCACACACACTCACACACAAACATAGCATGTGATCAGTGACGGGGACAACGACTCGACACTAGGGAATGCGTGCACTGGCCAGCAAGCAAGCATGTCATCCCATCAACTGGCAAGTCATGCGAACTTTGTTGTTTATTGATGGATGGTGGAAGCTCACATGTGCCTCGACTCAACGTGCAATTCGCATTCACCACCAACTACAATGGCAAATTGGTAAGCACGCCACTTCGTCGTACCGAGTGTCATCAATAAAAGAGACAACAGTAACTGATTGGTTATCGTCCATCGGGGAAGCGGCAAATCTACTGCCATCTCGACCTCGTTACTACAAACGCGATGACAAACACTCGTCCCGCCACCCACTCCCACACTCAACACAAAACACGTCACACACAAAACGCGAATCTCTGAGAATTTTTAACAAGATAATCAATTCTACCCAATGCGTCAAATCAGAACAATTTTTTTTTATTTTCCGGAAAGCTTATTTGGAAATTCGGAGAATAAAAAACGCAAAAAAAACAAAACAAAAATGATGTATTATCTCCAATTCAGTTTAAATCGATACTACAACTCGCGAGAGATTTGCATGTTAGTTACAATTCTATCAAACAAAAGAAAAGCTAAATTTAATAATTTAAAAGGTCATAAATATAAATACGCATCACGCGTGATTTCCACTGCAGATAGACTATCAAAACGTCCCTTTTTATGTTCGCCAGCTGAATTCGACGCTCGAATTAGTTTCGCAGACATCTTCAATAAACCAAACAAAAGAAGGGAGACTCTGGAAAATGCATATTTGAAACTAAATTGCACCTAACACACACTATTGATTATTTACCTCCAAATCATTTTCACCCCCCTCAGACAGGTGCTAACATCACGACCAACGGGGGAAAAAGAAAACGCATATACGCACAAAAAAAAATCAATACCCCGAGCGAGTGAAATCGAGGGACGAAAACCACATTATATAAACAAGAATATGTTAAAGATTACTTTTTAACCAAAAAAAAACCTATATTTGACTTGAATGTAATCTGTTATTCTATCCATCTTACAAACTAATTTACTTAAAAACAAAAGGACTGACCAAAAAAACTAATAAATAAATTTTTTTGTTAATATTTATTCCACGCGACGACGACCTTGGCTCCTACTTCAGCACGCAATACTTGTATTAACTATTCAACCGCTAAGAACGGACACATGCATAATACAAACAAATTTAATCAATATCAATCATAAAGACGAAAAAAAATAAAAATATAAAATTAAAAAAATATATGTATACGGAAAAATAAATAAAATAAAGTTAAGTCAGTCAGTCAGTTTGTTTGAAATCATTTTACAAACTTTTTTCGTTTTTATCTTTTTGCAAAAATCGACCACGGGTCGCTACGTGATAAAGGCGGTCGGGGTGGGAGAGAAAGAGAGAAAAAGAGAGAAAAAGAGAAAAGAAAGCGGTGAGGAAGGAGGAGGAGGGAGTAAAAGATAGAAGCAAATAACGCCGCCCTCCATAAGTTGAGCAAGAAATTAAATGGACCATGTAATCAATAGTTGGAAATTGGACAGTAACCGCCCAACAGTCACGACATTACCTGACGAGTGAAATCGAACGAGAGTTGAGTTGAGTTGAGTTGTACACAAAAATAATAAAATCTATATCGAGTTTTACAAAGTAAGTAATTTGCTCAACTACATACTACATAAACGACATGTATGTGTTTTTGTCTGTGTGTGCGTTCAAATATATGCAAATTAGTATTCAGTCGCACGAGACGCACCAAAACAAAACATTTGAATATTCATTACACATACACAAGATAACTCTCGATTTTATCTATAATAAAAATAACAACGAGAAAAAAAAAATTAATAAATTAAAAGAAAAAAAAAATTGTTTACGTGCACGAAAATGTTTGAAAATTCGATAAAACATAAATACGGTTCTTTTCAGATAACATTCAACTTTCAAACATTGAAAACTGAAAAACGCGACTTCTTTTAAAGCAGAAATACTTTTAAAACATTTTAACAACGAAATTTCCTCTTTTCCTCTTTTTATTCTCTCAGGCCAATTCCTCCGTGAGTGATACAAAACAACGAAAAATAATTAAAACTCAAATATTTCTCTTCAACCAACGATATTCCCTCAAACAAATTTACAAATAAAAACTACCGTAACTACAAAAAAGAAAAAAAATCTGCCTATAAAACGTGGTCCATACTTTTTCAGAAGTAATTTCATTTAACGTTTTCTTCCGAGGACAAGAAGAGAAGAAAAAAAAGTTAAAGAAATCTTTTATTAGCAAACCACCGAGGCATCCGCTTGAGTCGAAAGAATGCGCCAACATCACGCGATGCAAGTGGCGTTTTGGTATAAGAAAGATGCGGAAGAGCAGAAAAAGAGTAAAAAGGGGAGAGAGAAAAAAAGGGAAATAAAGAAAAGACGAAAAAGAAAAAAGTCGCCTATCTTATTAGCTGTGGCGAGGAATCATTAAAGAAGCGACATGCAACAGAAAAGGGATGAAATGGGTGAACTGGGGCCGCCTCCGTCGCTCGTTCTCATTTCGGCCGGCGCACAACCCAAAAGCCAACACACGGAAGGCGCTTGTGTTTTATATCATTCCAAAGGAAATATTGCCACACTTATTTGACGTGCTGGGAAGCATAAGCAACATAACGGGAATTAATGTGAAAACTTTACTTTCGTTTACACAAACCACATGGCCTCACGCTCCCTCTCTCGCTTTTCTCTCTCTCCCCTCTCTTGAGGTCTGATTCGTCTGCAAAGCCGACAACGACTGCAAGCTTTCTCTCTCTCTGACATTAGTACAAAAGTCAAAACCAAAGTGCCAATTGGTTCAAACCGCCCTCTCCCTAAAAAAACACAAAAACTTTTCGAATTACTCGCCTCAAACCCAATCTAACAAGTGTCACGAGTTATACACTCCACAAAAACCATCAACTCGAATAAAAATTGTTCCACATTTTGTTTCAAGTACTGTACTGTAGTAATCCGTGACAAAAAAAAAAACGAGAAGTATTACTTAAAAAAAATAAAACCATAAAAAAACCAAACAACAACTCGAACTACATCTTCGCGGCAGATGTGCTGCTAAGAGTCACACTATCGAGTATATAAAACAGCCGTCCCTTCTCCCTCTCACGCTCTCTCTGTATATTGACCGAGTCCCTAAATGCTTGTGTAATCCCGGGAACCAGATTGCAAACACTATAAAATTACTCCCACCAAACCGATAACAGCTGACTGCAGTTGGAATGGGACACAGAGGATCTTTTCGGAAGCTACGGACGAACGGAGAAAATGGCATCTCGCGCAGGTTCGACCCTCCTCTCCTCTCGTTCTCTAATGCCAGGGACACTCACCATCTCACCAATTTTACGCGGTTATTACAAAGAGCCAATTTACTTCCAATCAAAACCCAATTACCGTTCCGCGATACCATCCCGATACAAATTACAGTAAAAACGGACAAAGAACCCTCGCCGAAAAAAAAATAACATTTTTGTTACGTGAATGATGCTTAAGCCACGGAAACCAAAAGGAAAGAAAAAAAAAAGAGGAAAAAAAAGGAAAACCTCATATGGCAAAAAATTAATCAATTTATGTCCACAATGACCAAAAAAAAAAAAGGAGATATTGCTTGCAAGACGCAAACGATCAATAAGTAGCGAATTAATATTACAAAAGGAGGGAGAAAGTTAATAACACAAATGTTCGAAAAATAATTTTTTTTCCAATCATTTCTTGACAGGTCCGGTAAAAATTTTGAAAAAGCAAAAAAAAAAAAATTAATAATTCATCAATATTTTAATCCAAGTTTTGAGATGAATTTGACAGTCAAGTCAACGCACAAAAATGACATCTAGTCGACGTACGAAGAATTAATAATCAACATTGTCATTTTCGCAAATCGACGCCACTATCACGTGACATTTCGCGCAACCAAACACCCTGATAAGAAGAAAGGTAAAGTAAAATGACAAGAGTCGACTTTATATAACAACCTTTTTTTCCCCTTTTCAATTTAAAAGTAAAAAAAATTTTCGCTTAATCTGGGTTCCCATACGTCAACAATCATGAATGATTAAGTAACCATCCATGTCCGGTAGCGAAAAAGCGACCGTACAACTCCATAAATTTGCAAATGAAGCAGTTTAAAATATTCATTTCTCCTCACTCACAACATTACCGTACCAATTCCCCAACGTCCTTAAACCCCAGCTATCTTCAGACCACACTTCTACACAGTATTCTCCCCTCTCCTTCGCCACCTCTTTTCATCCATGTAAAACGGCAAAAACAAATACTCTCGACTACCATTACAATTTCCCATCAAACCGAAAAACTCACAAAAACTAAACAGGCTCTTCAAAAGACAAACTCCAAAAGTCAAAAACGACCAATTGCACTCTTCGGGTTTTTGTTTTCGTACAATGAACAAACTACGGGCGACGTTTGTCCAATGCCAAAATAGCAAAGTTAAGAGAATGGAAAAGAACAAAAATGGACATTACGCCAGTTATGGAGTAGTAAACGTCAAGCTGAAAACATTTCTGCTTCGAGCTCCATCGAGAAAAGCCAAGAAGACTTTCCATCGCACTTCATGAACACAGTCAGCCTTGTAGGCAAGCAATTATAGACTGAAAAACTAGTGCAGTTCCGTTGTCGTCGAGTCCTTTCCTTCATTCTCTATGCAAATCTCTGCGGAAATGCGAGCACAGCCTGAAACCGGACGATAAGTGAAAGGAGAAAGAGAGCGCGCGCGAGAGAGAGAGAGAGAGAGAAAGAGAGAAGAGAAGAGTGGTTACGTTGTACGTCTGGTGTGGGTGGGTGATGGCCTATATCATTAAAACCCCAACTCTTAATTAGATTGTAATGACTGAGCTGGAAAAGGCAACTTTTAAATGGCTCCTTTTCCACATTCGCCCATGCCAATTATATAAATGCCACTTGTTCTATCTGTTATTATCAGTTTTCCCGACAATTTGTTCGGAAAGACAAACGAGCGAGAAAATTTTTTAAAACAAGAAAAAAGATTAAATTAACATTTAAAAATATATACTGAAAAAAACCAAAGTGTAGGTGTCAACTACAAATATAAATAAACAATTCAAATGATGAAAACCGTGAAAACACGACAAAAGTAATTCTACATTAGCAATCCTACTTTTTTAGTCGATAATGTTCATGCACACCTGTACCATGTGTCCTCTTATTATGTAAAAATAATTACGTAAACGTTTCCAGCTGTGCAATTTGAAAGTTTCAAATAATAATTTTCAATTTCTTCATATAACTCCAATTCTATAAATGATAAAATAACCAACGCGAAAAACAAACTGCGACTGTCGAATATCTTTACGCCTTTAAGTCAACCATTGCGTATATGCAAAAATAAAAGCGAAGTTTGTTCCTGCGCAAAGTCCTCTTTTATGTCTGTTGGCTATCGACGCGCCTCGGTTTAACTAAATTTCATCGATAATATTCATCGTTACGGCAAAAGTGGACTTAAGCCCAGTGAATAGAAGGTGAGAAACTGCGTCCATAAAGCGGGTTAACCGCTTGCTTGCTCGGAACTTTAAGTTGAGGCAAGTGTCCCTTATGAGGCAAATATTCTAATGGTCATTCCCGTAGGGACTCTTGCCTGAGCCAATGTTGCACCGAGTGTTAAGCCAACGCGATAATCCTGAGGCCTGAGGTTGACCACTGGCGCGTTTCCTTTTTCAATAAGGCATACATTCAAGGAAAATCTGACTATAACGTCACCACCTAAGAACCTGCACGCGTGACTAACCACTCACTGGTTACAATTTTTGTGCAATAAAACCGCCATCTCTTTTCCACATTTTAAAAAATACTCTGCAGCTCCCAAGCTAACCAAGGACAAACGGACCGTAAAACACTTCACTTTAATATCCGTAGAGTCACGCCCAAACACGTGGCTTTTTCTTTTTTTTTAAATTGACAGGTGGAAAAACGGCACATACCAGGCAAAAATAAAAATTGCCTCAATATTCATTACACGAATTTTTTATTTTATTTTAGTCTTTCCGTCACAACTCTTTACGGAATCAAGCGTTGCTAAAATGCATTATCTTATCTTTTCTTTTACCGTACCTTTAAACAGCCTAAAAAAATAAAATAAATAAAATAAAAAAAAAGAGAGAAAAAATCTAATTTGCTCTTTATTCCCCTCCCTCCTCATCTACATTTATTCTTTTACCACATCCAACACAAAATTCCTTTCAGTCGCTGTTGACGCGACAACCGTGATTAAACCCGACACACATTTTAAACCGAAAACACAGAACGAGGGAGAGGGGGGAAAAAACCACTCAATACTCCAGATTATTTCTACCGAATTAGCGTTGTAAAAAGAAAATTAATACGCTCTACTAATTTATCTTTCCCACTTACATAAAATCTCTATTGGTTATACTACGAGGAGTCACTGTAAGATAGAAGGAGATGGTTCGCTTTCTGTTCATTATTTAATTATGTCATGCCTGCAGTCAACGGATCTTTTTGGTAGCGAGGCCCTCGGCGTCTGCGATTCTGGAGGATTGATTTTAATTATACACACCGTCAGATCACACTGCCAGATTGCACGCTAACTTAAGCGTTCACTGCGCCAACTTCATGCAAAGCCTTACTTCGTGTGAGAACTGAGAACAAGAACTCACCACTTTTTTTTTCCTCTCTCTCTCACTTAAAAATCCCCGAGACGTTTGGTCTTAACTTAAACATAACCAAATGGACGCGCGTTAAAAATAATAAAATATTCAAACATTTTTTCTTTCCATTTTACCTTTTCCTCCCTAATGGTTGCAACCGGCGTTAAAATTCCCAAACCCGACTTGAGACTAATCAGAACGCTAAAACGGCACCACTCGACATCGACAGAACGAACAAGAAAAACAATTAAAAACGAAATCCCAAAACAGCCTAAATCAGGTAAAGATTCCAAATTACGAGAATTATCTACTTGTTGTTTTTTTTCTCGTCTTCTTTAACGAAACTTTTAGATCTAATTACATAAGCCAACATTGTAAGTCTCGCTAGCTACACGATCAATTTGATCCGCAATAATTATTCTTTTTCTCTCCCGTGTTCACCCAAGACAGAACGGGGAAAAAAAAAAAAGATAGAACAAATCTATAAGGAAAGCAAATGAAGTCATCTTCACAAATGATCATTTACAAGAGGGGTGGGTGAGGAGGAGGGTACCACAATCAAGCCGACGCAGGCAATTCATTTCATTCGGAGTCAGGGTGATTCCCATTAGTTTTTATGAGATCTTTTCCCCCCTCCCAACCAGATATTATTACATCCAGAGTGAGAAGCTAGTATCGAAAGAAAAAGATGAGAAAGAGAGCAAGAGAGAGAGGGAAAAAAAATTTACAATCGTTGCTGATTGGCTCAAATTGAATCGTACCCTCGAGATGTCATTGTCTTTATTAAAAATGAAAATGTTTCGACAAAACTGTCCTCCTCCTGCTCTTTTACTCGACTTTGTATTTTTTTTTTACAGGATTTTCTCGCGCCTCAAAGTCAAAAAATGAGAAACGGGGATGAAAGAAAAAAAAATATATAAAAAATAAAATAAGACCCCAAAAAAGAAAACGAAGCTGCGTTTACAGCTTACTTTGCTCATCAACATTTTCCCCCGCCTAAAACTTATCCGCAGAGTAAAAATGCACGTCGTAAAAACAAATACGAAAAAATGTTCTTTCTCGGAAAATTTTTCCTCCTCAGTGTCGGACATGAAAAAAATAAAAATAAAAAAATTTTTTTCTCCCTTTTTGTTTTTGCATATCAACTTTTGTCTCCCCTTCCAACCAAAAATCAGACGAACTAAAAAACCCAAAAAGAAAAAGAAGAGAGTGGGGGGAAAAAAGGGAGAAAAAATCTCGAAGTCAAAGAACTAAGAATGAGAGATAACATGCATAAGTCGGTGAAAAAAAGAGGGGAAAAAAGCGAAGCATTTTCCGTTATCTGAACATTTGGATAAGGATACACAGTAATCCCCAACAGACCGACATTGGAGGGGAATTGGAAGTTGGGGTTAAAACTATACAGTCGAGGGTGGGTTAACTTAAGACAAGGTGTGGGGGAAGTTTAGTCCTCGAGGCTAGTTCTACTCTTCAAACTTTTTTCTTTGTCTTGGGAGGAGCAAAATTTTGTCTTCAGTTTCTTATCGAGATGAGGGAAATTCTATCTACTCGTAAAATTGTTTATCTCGGGGAAAATAAAAAGAGTATTGTAGATTCGAGTTTTAAACTTTATTTTAAAATTGTATAATCTTCTTCCTCAGTATTGATTTTATTTTTTTTTAATCCGAAATTTTTCGTCACCTTTTTTTACGTTTTGTCAATACGAAATTTTTATTTCTCAACTCTACTAATCAAACACAATTCTTTTTCTTATAGTGCCTTAAACCTAATTAATTTAAACTGAGTGTTCAGCTGGCGTCAAAAGTTGCCTGATTGTGACAACACACAAAATCGAAGACATAAAAAAAGATGGAAAAAGATTTTAAAATAATTTTTTTTTTCTTCATCGTCCTCTATTTTAAATCCCAGAAAATTGCGGAATTGGAATTAATTTCTCCCTACCCTTAAGACAATAATTATTTCTAAAAACAATTTTTTCGTCTAAAGAAGTAAAAATTAAAAGAAGGAAAAGAATAAAGAGAAAATAAATGAGATTACTGCTTCTTAAACGTACTAAAAACGTCAATACTTTATATTTTTTGTTCACAGCACACGAAATTATAATTATTCTTAAAAATAAAAATTCTATGCAAATGTCTAAGAAATCGATAACATTAAAAAAAATTAAATTAAAAAAAAAAAAAAGATGGAAAAATTATCGGAATTCAAGTTTACACATTTAAAACTGACAAAAAAATTAGGAAAATTGAACAAATAAAACGAAGATTTTTAAGATTTGACTTGAGAGGGTAAAAAAAAAAAAAAAATTATTAATCCAATTGACTAATAAAAAAAAAAAAAAAATTCTCTTTCATGTCGCACACAAATTGCAAATGTAAAAGTTGACACTATCCAATTATTTTTACAATACCGAAATTGTTTTAAACTACAAATAACAAAAATAAAAAGTGATTGACACTTGTCACTACTAATTTAAAAAACACCGCGTGCAAATGGCAGAAAAACGGATTTCCCTCAACCTAAAAACGTTGACCTTTCAACCGAAACACCACACCAATTCACGTGCAAACTTTTCAATTTTATGCCACCAAAGTGCGCAAAAAACGAAACAAACAATTTTTCTAATTACCGTTAAATTTCACAACCCTTTACAAAAATCACTACTACGTAAGAAAGTACCACAATTAATCTTAATGCCACATCATCAATGTAAAATCCGTAAAACGAGAACTTAAACGAAGGGGAAAAAAAATTCAGTATCCAATTCTTCATCCTGTATCCTTATTAACGCGACAACCTGAGATTCAGTATCGCGAAAAAAAAATTTCTTTTTAACGGGTTCAACGATCCTAACTTAAAACAACACCTCAGCGATGAAACTTCTCTCCCTATGAATTGTTTTACTTTAACCGGTGTTTATTCACGATAGCAACACGCCATCTATCTTACTAGAATTACAATCGGAGGGGGAGACGAAGAGTCCATTCGGAAATCACAAAGAGGGGAACCGCCTTAAACTTCCTTTAACACCTTTCATCTCACGCTAAGTCACCAACTATAAAATACTAAACGCTTGGATTTACAGTCAACAACACCAATTTCTCGCCACCTGTTTCCTCGTCGACAAACGCTCAAAAAAATTTTTTTTCCCCACTTTTCTATACTTTAATATAATATCAAGATTTGTTTATTTATTCCTAATCGATCGAAGTTTCATTAGAAAATAAAAAAAATAGGAGAAATAAAAATCACGCACTTCTTTTTAGGAGGGGGAAGAAGGTTCTCCAGTTCCTGCTTTTGCTTTCTCTTTCAAATTTACTGATCAAACTTGATAAGCCACAATGACGTGTCACTATCGAGGGTTAACTTATACTCATCCCTCCTTTTTCCATCTTTAAACCCTTCCAAGACTACAGCCTCTTTACTTTAAAGTTAAACACACCCTCCTCTACAAGTGGTCATCGAGCGAAGCACTTCAAAATACCCCTCTCTTCCCCAACAACAAAAAATCAACTTAAAAACTGGGGTCAACATTTACCAAACGCCGAGACACCGGAATTTAACAACAACAAAAAATACTCTTTAAAGTTCAAGGAAAACTAATCAAAAATAGGACACATACTTATTTAAAACAACAAATAAAATAAGGGTAAAGAAGTCCGCCATATGGTATGATTAATCATCATTCGTTTCGTTCGACACACAAACACGCGTACAAAACTCGCGTTTCCTTCCAACGCCTCGTTCCTCTGTGTGCAATGTCGTCATCAGCCTTAATTTTCCTCGTACCCACACAACGAAAAAAAACTTACTTGATAATTCCTCAAGTTTTGCGGTTGTTGCATGCTCACAGACATCATCTTAGCATTTCGGCGTTTAGTTAACCATGCCAGCTGTAGGACACGTTCCATTGTGAACGATGAGGGGGAAGTATTCATCTTGGCACACTCAACGGTTCAAGCGGTGGGGAAAAAAAACAACAAAAAAAAAGCACACAAACTAACGCTACTCTATAATGCCACCTTCGAACGCTGCACACACGATCACACGACACAAAACGCACTCAATTGCCCTTCACCTTTTTCTTCACGAACAGCCGCGAAATGACGAAAGGGTGTCACCTTTCCCAACGACTGGCAACTCCAAAGAAAGGGGGGCGAGGGAAGGGAGGTGGACGACCCCTCTCTCTCTGATTGGACAGACAATCTTGACCCAGACTCGCGTCAAGGTCGAATACCGAAGAAGGTGGAGAGGGAGAGAAAGAGAGGATAAGAAGAGAGAGGGAGAAGGAGATCAGAGAGAAGGGGAGCGAAGAAAAACGGAAAAATCTGCGGGGCTCGACTGACTTGACTTTCTCTCTTTAGTTGACTCTTATCACAACACCACCTTACCAAATTATGTTTTCGATCAACCGAGCTCCCGAGCACGAAAAGCGGGCGACCCACTAAACAAGGGTCACTTTACAGATCTGCTCGGCTTCCAATTCGATAGGCCAAGTCTCTTATCACGTTCACCTCCCCTCGCCCCTTCCCTTCTACTTCCCTTTCTTCCTCTCAGGCCGGAGGAGTCCACTCGTTTAATAGGTTACTGTCACTTGAAGCAAGTTTTACGTTTACTGGACGCGGTTGTAACCGTCTGCCCAGGGAGGGGTTATTTTAAGACCAACAAAATTTTTTCAAAACAACAAAACGATTGTCTTTTTTTTCCCCTCGCCTTCCGATAACAACAACAAAACAAAATAATTATTTTGTTATTTTTTTTTGGTGGATTAATTTCCCACGGTTCAATTACGCAAATAAAACGTACGGTTAAGTTAATTTGTTACTTCGTCATGGTCAACTAAATAAACTGTCAACGATCTGGGTTTTGCTGATGAATAGCGAGGAAATGCGTGAGATCATTTCTTTTTAGCCTTTGAATTTCGAAACGAGGGAATAAAAAGTTAGTTACTACTGCCACTTTCCCCCTAACTCGTTGCCCTAAAAATACTTGAACACAATCGATTGAAACGAGACGCAGATATAGAGCGCGAGCGAGCGACAAGGGCGCCCAAGTCAGACTTGCCAAGCCTTGAAAATCCCCTTTCGTGAGTTGCCGCAATTTTTCCCACACTTTCATTCCCAATTAAAGCTTTTAATTACCCTATTCAATCAAATCTTTGAAGCAGACCAAAGAGGTAAAAGAGGGGAGAGAGGAAGATGGAGAATCGTTCGATGTAATTCACCGACTTATAGACGAGAAGACAGACGGAGGACGTCTCACCCGCAAAAGACACAATTGGAATTTATTAGCAAGCGACGATAAAATTCATTAAACTCCGCGGAGATGAACAAGACGCATAAATCCAATTTCCCATCTACCTAACCCTTTTGTTCTCCGATCGGGTACATTACTCCTTCACGGATTCGTAAGCACTGTAAAACGTGAACAACGAGATAGACAAAATTTTGGTGCCCTATTAAAACTGAAATTAGGATTAAAACTAATCAAAATTATAGCAACTCTTTGTTCTCTCCCTCTCCGAACAAAAATTAAACTTTGAAACTAAACAGACTCAAATTAAATTTGTTCAGTATCCGTATCCATCATTCACAATTCAACCCAACTTATCCTCTTTTTTTCCCCAAACTGAAAATTTTAACAAAAAAATTTCAAACGGGGAAATAAAACAAATCTACTTTAAGACAAATTTGCCGAGAAAGACGAGTCAAGAAGGAACCAAAAAAAAAAAATTTCTTCATTGATCGGATGGTGCGCAAGCGCATCTGAGTGGTTGAGTAGAAGTGATTGATCGAAGTAGATCGACTTCAATTGGTCGAATCGTAAATTCGACGGTAAGAAAGGGGCGGGGTAAAAGGAATCTTAAGACGCTGGTGGTTGAGTTAAAGACAGAAAGCATCTCCCAATCGGATCTCTCTCGACACTCCAAGTACAAATATCAGAAAAAAATCAATAAATTAAAAAAAAAAAACCGGGGTTAACGAAACTATCGTCTTTCCAACTCCTGAATAAAACTGGTTATACCTATCGCCTTCTTCCCCCTTAAAGCCGCAACTTGCAACCAAATGGTATTTAACCGCCGTTGTTTCGTTTTCTTCGACCATTTAAATAATTGAACAGTCTCAGCGACTCGGAATAACAAACTTCTCCACTAAATTTTATGGTTATTAGATCAACTGTCTTCACTATTCCTTTTGAAAAATAGATTGCCCAACCTTTATACCTCCGCAAATAATATCTGCAAGGCGGTAAATATTTTAACTCCGTGCGTCGAGCGTTGCGGTAAACAAATGATTGACCAAAAGTAAATAATAAAACTAAACTTACGACAGGTCAACCCTCCACACAACGACATTTTATCCTACAATATAACAATACATATACTAACCTTTAAAACACACCTACAAAGAAACGGCAGGTGTGCATTTTCCGCTAACCTGTCACCGAGAGTGTTCTCTTCAACATCTTACGTTACAAGTGTTTCACGAGCTACATACGTAACGAAATGTTTTTTTATATATTTTTTTTTCTCTAACGTTTCTCCTGACACTTGATACCAATCAGATAAAAGAGTTTTACAACCGAACAGCAATAAGAGAACAGTGTTTATGTATAGCCTAACTACCACCTCGTCTTTCAGACAAAAGAATCGCGATCGCGTTTCCATTGGCTTTAAGCATTAAATTGCAAAAATTTTCTTTACAACTTCCCACCACTCTATACACCGCACCAAACTATTTTTTCCGTTACACCCCTCGGATGAGATTAAATCAAATTTAAAAAAAAAAAAACAGGCGTTTTTCCCCCTCTAAACCGTAGTTAATGTTTTGTAGTATAGGCAACAACAACAGGTTCTTTTTACCTTTCCCATAATTCAGCACTCAATTTATCGACGTACAGCAAACAAGTTCAAACTATTGGACTTACCTATAGAGAAAAAAAAAGAAAAGAAAAACAAAATAAACAACATTTATTGATAAAAAAAATAAAAGAAGAAAAAAATAAAAGAAGAAAAAAAATAAAAATCGAATATAAATTTTAAAAGCGTATCAACAACCCCGAAAGAGCATTGCTCAATTATCTCACACACCGTAAAATTAATTACGAAATTACTCTCGGACTAAATTGATACGCTTTCAATTACAGTTAAGTCAGGGGGTGAACGATCTTTTTCGAAAATAACAAATTGGCCTGCCCTTCGCGTTGAAATTTCTTCCATTTATTTTATTCGATTATTTACATGGAAAAAAAAAATAATCAGAAGTTTAAAAAAGATTAAAAAAAAAAAAAAAAAAAAACAATCTGATACGCAATATAACGAGATAGATGCACTTTGATAAGCTTCCTTTCACTCTCTCTTTCTCCACTTTTTCATTCTCCTCACTTTATCTCGCATCAACTTGTACGATTCGATATAACGCCGCGCTCAACGCAACCTCATTTAGCCCAGCCTGATTACAATGATTGAAGATAAGGTTCCACTATAAAATGAAAATTATAAACCCCGAGTCCTTGGTGGAAGGGAAAAGAAAGACGGGAAGGAGAAATTTAGTTAAACACGTGAATTAAAACGCTCTTCGGTCGCAGCCAAGCACAGCTGCTACTCCGCGCCCTTTATGTATGCATATTTATTGTTTATTTCACACTTGATAGAAACTTTAATAAACTGTCAATAACTGAGGCCAGTGGGGCGAATTAAGGGCTGGTACGAGAGGAATATAAGGTTAGAAATTGGACTCCGCAAATGATCAGTTCATTGCACTATACAGCAATCAAGCTGCACGATTGAAAACTACGTTGCAAATAGCCCGACGAGCTGTTGCCAACTGAACCGCCAAAAGACCAGGTTCACGACCCACCCTCAAAAACCACCCCTCGAAGGAAAACACAATCTTTAAAACGAAATTCATCTCCATTATGGAAAACGCAACAAGTATTGAGCACTCCGTATTTTTCTTTCTTTTCCGTTGTTTCAAATTTAATTTCACGTTTTCTTTTCCTCTCGTCTTCCCAACAGACTTCAAACTGTCATCGCAATTCATTTCCACGGTAAAATAACTATTCCGTTTCCAATCATAACTTTCACTCTTTTTACAAAATAAAGTACCGTACGGTAATAATAAATGAATAAAAAATTCAAATATTAATATCTTCCTTCCTCATCTCAAATCTTCATTTCTCAAGTCTACAGAGAGAGAAAAAAGAGAAAGAGAGCAAACCACTCCTGAGATTTCACATCCCCACTTTCAAAAAGCAAACCTTCCACGCATTAATTTAAATTATACTCATTTATAGGTTTGTACCTCCTTCTCTTTTCCAAAACTTATTTCATTCGAGTGACAATATAACTAACATTGTTTTTCTGCCTTCCTCCATCTTACACTCCCCACTCCTACATCTCCCAAGTTTATTTGCTTACGGCTGAACTAATTAAGTTGTTAACATGGCCATTAATTCTAACTTTGCCTTAAGAGGCCTTGTTTTTTTTTTCCTCTCCTTCTTTACTTTCCTCTCTCGCGCTTTCTTTCGGGGCCTTTAATTACCCCGTTGCCTATTTGCAACCACCTCAATGGAGGCCCTTTGGAATAAGCGTCAAATGACTTTTGTTTGCGCTCGCATTTTATGCTCCTCGTGCTAGAGAGCAAAAATACAGTAAGAGTTCACCAATTCTTGCACGAGTCCACCTCAAGCACCCTCCTCGGTATAAAAGAGACACTGCCAAAACTCGAAATAACGCCAACTGCGCCAAAACGCAAACACCTGCTTCGCAAACCAGCAACACCTCATTACAATTTCATATTAGCCACGTGTATTAAATCTCTTAGCCGAGAAAGCAATCAACCTTCACCCAAGTTTAATCAATAACACCCCGAGCCAAAAAATAATTTTGTTTATTAAAAAAAAATAAAAAACTAAAAAAATAAATAAACACCCTAAAAAGAAGACGAAGAAATAAAAAAAAAAATCTCCAAACAACATCAACATTTAAAAAAAAAAAAATTACACCACAATACACAGTCTATACAACATCGTGATGATTCTCGCGTGTGTGTGTGTGTGTGTGTGCAACGAAGGCATAATTAAAGATTTGTAATTAGCCTTGCTTTAATCTGCACTCTAATGAACTTGAGAGATACAAATGCAAAAGCCCAGCAAGAAACAGCTGGGATTACGCAACTGCTTTTACATATTGCGCTCATCCACCTCCTCCTACGGATATATATCACGGATAAATAACGATTTTATACTTATGTACACCCAGAAGCGAGGGTGGGGATAGAAAAGTGTTAACGTAATAGGCGGATCAACCGAAAGATTTGCCCGATGTTAATCTATCGACATTCTTTCTCCTTCTATTTATTAACATTCCAAGCTACCCGCAAAAAAATTGCTAGAATAAAATTTGCCTTCAATGAAAAAAAAAAAAAGTAAATAGAATAAGTAAAAAAAAAATGAAAGAAAGAAAGAAGAAAAAAAAATGGTGGGTGACTCGGGGGAAGTTTAACGCAGATCGCTTAAAGGAATATTCATGTAAATTTTTGCCCGCATTTATAGATAACGACAATATCATTAAAAGACCATCAATCATCAAACAAAACTCGATAGAAAAGTATGAAAGAAGGAACACATTGACGCTAATATATTTCCAGCCTCAGAGACATAACCAGCTATATTTCTTTTTTTACATAACCACGTTCCCTCAAGCCAAAAAAAAAAAACCAAAAAAATAAAAAAAACTAAAATTAACATTCCAGACCATCAATTACCAATTAAAAAAAAAGTGTAATTTCCATCGTTTAATTGAAAATAAACAAGACAGACGAATTGTGCTTTTGTTTACATTCCAAACAAATCACAAATTTGTTCAGTCAGAAAAACGTTAAGATAAAATAAAAAAATCTCACTTCAGTAACCAAAACACACACAAAAAATCCTTTTTTAAACACAAAATGCCTACTACAACATTCTCGCTGTAATTAACCAATTTGAAAAATAAAATGTTCTTCGTGTCCCAAGGGTTAGTTTTTTTCCCCTCTCCTCTCGCAGTTTAAAAAGAAACAGGCAACGTAAAAGAGCGAACCCAAAAAATAAAAATAAAGTAAAATAAAAAGAAATGGGAGAGAGAGGTTAAAGTATAGCTTTAGCTTTCTGCATCGGGCAATAAGTCTGCTTCTAATTCAATTACTCCATCATCTTTACTTGGGAAAACTGCAAGCGCAAACTCGATTTCCCCAGGTTCTCCAGGAATAATTTCAAATCTAATTACCTTATAAAACCTAGCCTGTGTCTTTCTTTCGCTCCACATCGCGGTACAAAGCGAAACATACTCGCAAACGCGTCATAAGTACACACCTCTTTTGCTCTTTTAACCCGCATTGCCGAATCTTTTGCTTTCTCTCTTTTCAAAACTCACGTTGCTCCGTTGCGTCTTAGAAATAACATTTTTCAAGACAAAGGTCGCCGCACCACTGACCTCTCTTCGCATTAAGGAACAATTAGGAGAAATGAACAGTACGTTGTCTAGTCTAACCTATTCTTTTCTAATACTACCTTTTCAACTTATCAAAATTCAGTAAAATAAAACACTCCACACTATTTATACAAAAGAACGCTACGAGCAATGTACGATTTTTTTTTCCCCATCAAAAAGATCTTTTAAAATTTTCTACCCGGAGTGCAAATCACGTCTCAACCTCGTCAGCTTTAAATTTAATTACATCTTACGCATTAATACCAATCTTAGCGACCTAATTTATACGCGTTTAACAATTTATTCAAACACGTACATTCCGCACTATGTCACACACTTTTCTCTCAACTCCCGAGTGACATCTCGTTTTATTTAAAAAAGAGGAAAAAAACCATTAAAAAAGAAAAACCCACTCGATGGTAATTGTACAACTCATACTTATATTTGAGCAAGAAGATGAGTTAAAAGCAATCTGTGAGTAATTTTTTAATACGACCGCTTCATTTACTATAGAAACGAACGTGAGACGGTACAACATACATTCACTAAGAGGATAATCTATTCCGAACCATATCTTCACATGAGCGAGAGCGTTCGAGAAAAGAGGGGGGAAGAAACAATAAATATTATCCACTGGGCGTAATTGGGAGAGACGTCCGAGGGGAAAATTGGGGTGTAAAATTTAAGCCACCAATCACTTCTTGCCTGTCGTAATGGGTCCAATTAGTGTCTATTACACTGCCTCTTGTTCTTATTGGAAGCCATCAGGCCAAAGAGACTTCTCTACATTATTACCTTCTCTTTGGCGTCTTCTTCTTCTTCTTTTCCATTTTTTTCCTCCTCTTTTTCTCCCATCCCACCACGTCTTTTCTTTTTATCTCTTACAACAAAAGATGGATCGACACCAACCGTCACGATATAACAAAGATTCTTCTTCACGGTCCACGAACAAATAATCGTTGCGACGCACCATCACCACCAGCAATTAATTTGTTTTCCCACCTTCCAATACAGACCAGAAGGACAACTGCAGTTCGACTAAACGCCAACAACGTCAGTAATATATCGAGGCCAAAGCAATTTAATACAATAAAAAATAAACTATTAAGGTACTTAGCATTCTAACGCTTCGACCATTCGTTATTGGGAGTGATAAACGACTACCGTTTTCCGTTTAATTATTTTGCGCAGATTGAGCAAAATATACCCTTAACCCTTTTCACCGTGCAGCTCCATTTTATTTATCCCTGTCACCCAGGTAAGAAGCAAAAGCTCGCCCACATTAAGCCCTCCTAGGCTTAGTATATCTCTTTCTTTGCAGTCCACGAGATAAGGTCAGAGTGCGGCAAATTTTCAAAGCAATTACAAAACTTGGTTCGCTGTACGCACTCGGCGGTGCTGTCGGTGCGCACAATATACACACACGGCCGAGGAAAAATAACAACAACAAAACAGAAAAGGCGTAAAAAAAAAAAAAATCCAACTTGCATCATTTATCACAGCGGCTAACACATGTTACAATAAACTCTTCCGAGTGCCTTAACTTTTCATCAGCAACCTTTTTTTTTTTCACAACCTAATAATTTACGTCCTTTATTGTGACGCCAAACAGCAGAAAAATAAAAGAACAGCTTTTTTCGTCCTTCTTTTTCCATTTTTTACTCCGTCCCCCTCCCCTAAACTTAACCCCCTTACAAAACGACAAGTAAACAACTCGTATCCACTCTTAAGGTTATTTATACACCTCATTTAAAAATTTATTCCTCAACAACGTGTAAATCAAATTTAAACCAGCAACAACAACAACGACAACAAAAAACGGCAATCCAATTCAAAACACGCCGTCACCTTCCTTCACCATCTAAAAATCCCAAATCCCACAAAAAAATAACAAACTTTCCCAATTTTACATCTGCAATCTTCCCATCCATCCACAGTAATACCTTCTTTTTAAGCTTTTCGAGGATAACACAAAGCACTTCTCGTATGACAAAGACATACTTTCTATATAACATCCACTCTCATCCACCACCTATCTCATTTCTCTTTTTTCCTTCTTTCTTTCTTTCTCTTTATACCCAACGTCTCCTAATAATAATTCACTAGTAACAGAAACAATCTTTTTATGTACTGCACACATCACCCGGTCCCCCTTTTCCAAAATGAAGACGGATTGCTAATTTCGTACTTCGTCTATTGAATATACTGCCCCATCTCTAAAAACTACAACATCATATAAAAGCATGAGACACAGCGAAATCTTCTTCCCCCACGAGCGCACTGCTTCAGTCCACTCTATACTTTTTGCCCAATGGACGCACAAACTCTCAGACACCATAAATCGGACGTCCTCATGAATTTACAGACCATGTCCACGCTACATACTCTCAATGTATTCTCACCCTCTCCTCGTACGCTTAGATGTACCCATTCTCGCTCTGTCCATTTTCGCCTCTTGCACTCTCCTCTGACATCTGAAATATGGTGGACAGCTTCCGACTTATGAAAACCATCAAAATACGAATAGCTTCTGATGAGTTCAGATCATTATATCCTACACCAAACAGCGTATAAAGATTCTCCGCTTCTACACTCCAACATCTCCCACAGGAAAAAGATCTCCGCCAGACTTAATTTAATTCTGTTAATTTAGTGATCCATTATCCAAAAGAGAATTTATGGTGGATTTTTAAGTTTTTACTTCAATTTACTTTTCTCTTTTTCTTTTATATCTTTTTTTTTTTGTCAGCTGTTTCATTATAACGAAGATTCACGTGCAGAACAACGACACATTTAGATCTATGAGTAGAAAGAACAGTGCAATGAAACTACCATAAAAGTTATTTTTGCTTCTTTTATATTTTTTTTTGTTAAATATCTCGTGCGGTAGTAAAACTAAAAAAAAAAAATAAAAAAAAAAACTGAAATAAAATGGCAGCCACGTTTATTGCCACAGTTGATTCATAAATTAAGTGTTGTTGTTTCTTCTTATTCTCGGATGAAGACATCGCAGTAAAGTTACAACAAGAAAAAAAAATTATCTACAGTGCGAATATTTTCCCAGTCTCCGAACGAACTTAAGTGCACATCGGCATGAATTAACAATATGTCTTGATTCAAAAACCTTTCGCTTTCATATACACTAAAAGACACACAACAACCTTCCATCTCTTTACTCTCTCAACTTCACAACAAAAACAAGTCCTCAAACTAATGGCACGAAAACTTATCAAGCGCACTCAAACAAAAAGCATTTCTCCCCTCGCACTACCCAAATTAATTCAAGGTTGATCTAATATTCTAAATTATTAATTCTCCATCAATACATAATTCAACTTTCAAAAATTATCGATTATTACAAATTCAAAAGATTTACAAACTAATCGGATAACTTATTGGCAGATAACGTTAATCTAACTTTTCCTCTCCCGTTCGTTGTCGATAGATAACTCCACATTCACCGCCTCCTTCTCCACCTCCACATCCCGTGAAAGCCTCATCATCCCATCCTCCTCCGTTTTACTGAGGGAGTGGTAATCAACTCCATTACGTTAAGGCGAAACTCGTGGCCTGCAGCTAAGCAGCAATTAGGATCTGCTTCCCATCATCCTCTTAAACCGATAACTACCAACGATACCTAAACGTGTTCGACAAAATTTAGCACTTGCATTCTATTAGAAATCCTCATCGGTACAATTCCTTACCTGCCCCCACCAACCAGCTCTCTCTCCACAGGGGACCAGGTGCAAATTGAGGCAACGATGTCTCGCTCGCCTATCAGCGTTACCGCGGCTGCGTAATGAATGGTCAAACCGAGTATAATGAATACCGTTCGCGTCTCTCGCTCATTCTCTAATCTAAAGGTTGGTCGTGGATATGATATCCAATCAAACAACCTAAGGCTACTATTGAATCAGTGAACTGAAAAGAGGGAAGAAAGGGTTGTTTCTCCCTCGTTGGGTCGTTGGTAGAGCATTAATGTGGAAATTGCATTGCCCTCCGTCGTTCGACATCCCTCCCGTTCGAGTCTCTCTTTGATCGAGTTTTGTTTGCGCGATGTTCTCGAACCAGTCACTTTTACAAATCGCATCCTATTTACTCTTCTATTCAATAAACAAACACGTTGAATGAATCAATTGTACCAGATCGAATGCTTTCCCCTCTCTTAGTCTCAAACAAAATACACTAGCGTGCGTTTCAGAAAATAAACACAAACTCCAACAAGAAAAAAATTAAAAAGTCAACGCAACTTCCATTATGCGCAAACGAGTACAAGTAAACATTTCATCGAAAGCCTAAAGATCAAAAACCGAACGGAAAGAACTTTATACCCATTTAACGCCGACATAGGATTCGATGGTTTCGTTCAACAAACAAAGCACACAACCAGACACAAACTACACGAGGCTCAAAGAGCTCTACAAACCATCGTATCTAAATACTACTTAAACCTTGTTAAGTTTTGATGAGCATCCATTACAAGTGTCACGAAGGTTTTCCAACCCATCGCGGAGAGGCGAGACAGAACGCAGACAGAACACTCCGTCAAGCTGCGCTGGGTTTATAATATTTTCTCGCCAAACGACAACCACAGTATAGAATAGTACAATTGTCACATTTCTGTTTTTAAAAAAGAAAAAACTTAATAAATAAAGTTATAACTGCATTCACTAACTTTTTGACACCACAAATATCAATACTGGCTGGCAAATTAACTTAAAAGAACTTTCAGACTAACAACACATATAACGGAGTTAAAGTAAACTGAAATACGGTCATTGTCTCAGTAATGTTTGCTTTTAGTTCTGCTGCCAGCAAAAAATATCCGAAAAGAAAAAAGAAAAACACGCACCCAAACAGACACATTGGAAAATTAACCAAGTAAAATGGGCAAAGCGGCAAAAGCCCCCAAAACTTTAATACAAATCATAAGCGACTATAGTTGAGGCATTGTGCCTTTTGTGTGCGTGATAGACACTTACAAAACTCCGCACTTTTATTTGTTTCCAAGGTCTACTAAGTCACTATTTCAGCCCCAACTCCCTCTCTTTTTCTCTGTCTCTCTTGGTTGGAGAAAATTCTTTTTGGATTCTTTTCATCGTCCTGCAGATTTAGGAATGAGAACCGGAACACTTCAGCCGAACTAGGCGAGCGAACGGAGCGAAGAAGGGGCCCTTTTCCCTGCCTCTTTCTCTTTTCCTGTCTAAACAGCGCCTCGCAAAGCTTCAATGGGTGGCAATTATACTGGCGCCACAGACTCAGCAGTGCGACTGAAGGGGAAACGTGATCTCCCGTATTCGCGTGGGGGAGGAAGGGAGATAGCACTAATGAAATTAGTTTTGGCTTGGCCCTCACTTTCAATATGAAAATTAATGTCAGAGGTGGGAACAAAGAAACGACAATTGTAACAACCACTCAAACTTTTCGCTGCTTTCATATATTTTCTCTCGCCGTCGAGAAAACGGCAAAAATTTTCCCCCGCTCCTCCGCCACCTCCTCTTTACCAAGCCGCGTTTTATCTTTCGAATAAAACCATCAAATAAAAATGATAAAAAATAAAAATATTTCAAAACGATACAAGGGAGAAAAGAAAAAAATAAGAAAAAGTCATTTTCAACAACAACTTTTACGTCAAACTGTCAGTCGACGATCAAAATTTCATAACTCACTGCAAACCCGAAAAAAGAAAACCTCATCGTTCCAATCACGTTCAAAGCTTGCTCTTTCTACTGGCGACATTCATTTTCCTTCCGGCCCCTTAATAATCCGATTCAATATGCGTGATTATAAATTCCAAACACAATATTTACACGGCTGATCGCTTTTGAATTAATTAATCAACTAATTACCGAAAGCAAACGTCTCACGGTATAAATTTTCATGAGTTTAAAGACATCGGTTTTGATTAATTTTTGCTATACAGTACTTGTACTCGTTCGGCGTGCACAAGATCTACCAGTTTGTTTCTTTTCTTTTCTTTTCTTTCTTTTTCTGTCTGCGGGGAGAAGCGAGGAACGGGTACGAAAGATCAAAAGGCAGAAAGGAGCAAAAGACGAAATGAGAGTTGGGTGAACACGCACGTACATAAACAGAGTCTGAGAAGACGATGTTTACAATGCTCATTGTACGCAGATCACGTACTGCGCAAATCAGCACTCTCAAAGATAGTCCCCAGTTAAAAGTGGTTCTCTTATTTGGTCTCGAGCCAGTTGATTTAAAAAAGTAAAAAATAAAAAATAAAAAATAAAAAGTTTACTCAAACGGCTAAAGTTAAAAAGATCGCAGACCGAAAAGAAAAA
>JAQIWS010000215.1:0-35208 GCA_034696085.1 Stigmatogaster subterranea | reverse complement strand
ACTTTACTATAAACTTTATTAATTAAAAAATATTTTATTTTGTTTATTTTCAGCACAAGTAACAGATAATTCATAAAACTTAAACCTTGACGATTTCTTCAACCAACAATCCGTTAAAAGTTCTTCATCGTGACGTCAAATTCCGCCGCCATTACGTAACATTTATATTGTTTACCGAAAAAGCCAAAATATTAAAAATAAAATTATATATCTTAGCTCGTCGTACTTCTGCAGATGATATAGACTGACAAATAAAATGCACCAACCCTAAATATAAAAAAAAATTATTACAAGTGCTAGAAGGCAAAAACGAACGCTCCATTTGTTTTCGGCGAGTCTCGAGTACGACAATAAACGGTAAGTAAAGTGGTCTTACGTTACGTTATATATATTTTTTAGGGGGATGTGGGTTAGAATCTAAGTGGAAAACGGTTGAGTAAACATGAAGACAAAAAAAAACACTCATTCTCTTCGTTGAATTGTGTGTTTGTGTTTAATCAAGTTGAAACTACACAAGTTATCGCCATTAAGAATCTAATACAAACTCGTAACAACAAACCCCGAATTTTCTTTATCACATTTACCACTCAGTACTAGCGGAGCGTTATGTCAAGATTAGGTTTGTGGAAAACGTTTCCTTGAGGGAACATCCCCACTATAATAGCCAAGTATCTACTACGCTTGAATACGACAAATGAGCCCAGTTGCAGCAATTTAAAGTCTTCACCATGCAACATTACAACCGCTAGTGTTTTGTTCCCTTTTTTTTTGCGACTTTATCCACAGCTTTATTTAATAGTTTTGTGAGAAAAGGGAAGAAAAATCGAAAAATATTCGCGAATGTCAGGTACGATATAAAAGATACGAACTATAAATCATTGATTTATTTATGTTTATGGTGTTGCAGTACTTCTAAAATTCGTAGAAAGTTTGGTTAGTCGTAATCCTTACTGCTAATTGGTGGAAAATGATGGGGAGTGACGTCAAGGTAGAGTAGAATGGTTGGATTAGTGAGCATCATGTGCGATGGAGTAGTAGTATACGAGGTGATAATTGCGTGGTGTCATTAAGGCGTGGTAGAAGGGAGGAAGGGAGAACTCATTATTTCACCATTTGTTGATGGCTGAACGTGATCTGGATGCTAATAGGCTCTTACTAAACACCGCCCACGCGCACTCGCTCTTAAAAATACTTTAACCTCTCTGTTCCATCCCAAAAAAATTGGGTAACTTATTACCGCCGTTTAGTTACACCTTGTCTGTGAAATGTATTATCACCAGCTTTAATTCACGAGACGATGATAAGAAAAAGTTGGTATATGTACAGTATTAAATAATTTTAGGTAATTTATTCACAAGTAGTTTTGTTGCAGGGACTTTTCGTTTAGTGCTTTTATTTTTAGGACGTAAGAGGCCCAGGGTAAATGGTCTCAGTGCTATGAATATTAAAAGCACACATAGTCACGACGCTCGCAACGTTTTTTTGTTTCTTCTTTTCTTTTTGTATTTGTGAGAAACATCCTTGCCTGCTCGTTGCAATTAATAATTCATATTTTTTCTCTTCGCTTATAAAAAATTTCATTTTTGTCGTTGATGAGAATTTGTTTAGTTTCTAGGAAATGAGAAAATGTGCTTTAAGGGAGGTAAAGGTAAAGGTGTAGGGTGCGTTAAGATTTTTTTTTTGGTGGTAAATTTTAGAGGAAGATGATGCAATCTGAAATATCGAAATCAAAAAGTAAACACATCCGAAAATTTTTAATGAACAGTCTTTTTTTTTACCAGTTTTTTTAAAGTATATTTACACAATATTTTTACGCAACTTTTATTTATTTTTTTATCACACTTTTGAATTTGGTTTAATAATAATAATAATAACAAAAAAATGGTTTAAAGAAGAAATAATATATAAATTAAGAATAAATGAATAATAACGCGAAGCAATTTATTAAATCCCAAAATAATTAAGAAAAGTAAATATTTTTTTTGGAAGATTGTAAGATTAGTCTTTTATCCTTCGTGAAGGAAATTTATAGAAAATTTATTACTTGAAGTTGCGCGTTGTGTGCAGGGTGATTTTAAATTATTTTTTTTGTCCCCTTTTAGTAGAATAGATTTGCACTTAGTTGGCCTTTCGAATACAACACCTGTTTCACAGGAAATTCTATACAAATTTATCTATATTTGTATGAAACACGCTTTGTTGATATACAAAGCATTTAATGTCAGGTTAATGGATTATTGAAATAGAAAACAAGTCAACCTGACAAGGCGAATATAGAAATGATCTTGTCTTTACATTAACACTCGGTGCGTACAGTAGCAAGACTGAAATAGTTTTTCAACTTGGACCATTTCTTGGGGGAAGATGTTAAGCAACTTTATTAACCGTGTTCTTCGACAAACCGACGTCAGTTTGTGTTTAGAAATTAAATCAAACCAAAATTAACCAAAAAGTTGGTTATTCGAAAGTGATATTATACGAACTGAGTTTCATTGGTTGAACGTTGATATCACTTAGTGAATCCAATATTTCCAATGTTTGAATAGCAGTTAGTGATATCCTTTGAACATTAGCAACACGAATTTCTTTGAAATGCGTGCCTTGACGTAACGCACCTTCAGTAAGACTGCAATTGTACATTTGAGCTGCAAAATCGCAAGAAAATCCTTGCCGATGGAGGATGAGCAAACTACTCAGCGATGGAAATTCAAAATATGCTTTAACTGGAAGGACGCGGAAATTAACTAAATGCATGTCACAAGGAAATGGGCGATTGAGGAGACTGATACGTTTACGCAACGTTGGACTGGTGCCAGCGTCTACGACAAAGGTGTGCGCCGGGTAGATAAGGCTATTTGATAATGTATTGGCTAAAAGGGTTGGTCGAGAAAACGATTCACTTTGGCTGACTCGCTCTTCGAGCAAAAGCCAGAAGCGAGAACGAGTTCTTTTGTTGTCGATCACTCCTTCGCCCATTCCGCGACTGTCGTCGTATAAAGAACGGCGATCCAACATCGCTTCGAGCCATCCACTTTGCCAACTGGACACTCCGTGAGCGTGGGAAAGGAGGAGTGTTAGTCGTACGTTTTCGTCTTGAATGTACAGCTGCGTTGTTGCTGGGTAATAATTGCCCTCGATGCCGATTTTGGGCACGTTTGTCCGTTTCACCATCTGAAAACCGTTGGCGTCCGTGTAGAAAGTGGAACCACTGCTCACGTCACTAACGACGCGTATAAACATTTCGGTTTCTCTAAATTTGGGTGGTGTTGGCATGTCTACTACGTTGTCCATTTCTACACCTTTAGCCAATGGCCCTGAAGTGTGATAAACGCGGACTGTATGTGTCAAGAAATCCGGATAGTAGACGATCACTTCGGAAACCACGGGACCACGAAGCACGCAGAAGTAGGGGGCGTTGTCGCTGATGTTGCGAACAGGTTGACGTGGCTCAGCCATGAAGAGATAAGCGCCACTGTGGAATTGGACTGAATTATACGCTTGAAAGCGAAGACGTGCCTGCATTGAACGTCCACTTGATCTCAACGTGATTGAATCTAGTAAACCTGATTCTTTTTCGAATGTCGCTTGAAGCAGAGAGTTCTCCAAATGAACGTGCTCGGGGGCCATCTGTTCTTTCTGAATCGGAAACACAACGTTGGTGTCATCTGCGCCGGCTCTTGCATTGAAAATGGTGAGCGAGGCGACGGTAGAAGTGTCTCTTACGTCTACTTTTTTCACGCGATATTTAACTGCGGATAAAGGTGGCAGATCAGCGATGAAAAGTAATTCGTATTGATCCTTAACCAACTGAAACGGGCCAGCTGTTGTGTTCCACACTGGGTTTAGTTGAAATGGAACCGGTCTCTCATTGCAGTCATATACTCTTATATTGGTGTGCGCGACCACTACACGAACTCCTTCTTGTCTCGCTTGCGCTAAAGAGTTGTAAACTACCAACCGCAAATCTTGTCCGTCGTGTATATTCTGAGGCAACGGTTGAGAAAGCATTTGATATCCTTGCCTTTCGTAAGGAAACGATAAGAAAAGTGGTAAATGTTTGAACAATTTTTCCGTTTCTAATTCAGTTTCCAGGGGGCGTTGGGTGAGCAAATATTGAACAGCGTGCGACATCGCAGATGCAGCCATTCTAATGCCGTCGTAGAGCTTAAGTCCGTAATCGTGCATAACGTACGATTTGCTCGTTCCTGTAATGGCGTCGTGGTGTTGAAATATTCCCAAGTTGCCTCTTGCAACAGTGAGTTTCTGGTAGTCGCCTTCTAGTACTTGTCTCGTCCTGTTGAGGCCTTCTTGGCGAGAACGAGCCAACGCGAAACTATAAATTATTTCCGCTGCCCTCAGAGTGGCTTCTAACTCTCTGCAGAGTGCTTTCCAGTACGGTCTCGTAGTGAAGTAGCCGCTCCAGTAAGCGGGTCTACCTTCGATGAAAATGTCGCTGTACACGAAGAAATCTCCGGTTAATTTTGGAAAATACCCAACTTCGTGTCCAACGCCTCCCATTCTCGAGTTTACTTCTCGGAAATAGTCACTCACGGTACCGAATTGAACTGACGCGTGATAAGCGCTGTTTGAATTTATATAATCAAACAACATTTTATAATTTGTATACTGTTGGTCCCATTCTGCTTCGTGATCGAAACGGAAATCGTCTCCCAAGGACACCAAAGCCACATTGTGCGGGAAGAGCGACGCCGTTCGACCGTATTGGGCTAATAACGTCTCCGCTCGCTCTTTCACGTTCCACCGCGTGATGGGTTGAGCTCGTTGCGAGTATTCGGTGAATTCACCCTTGATTTTTCGAAAGTCAAACGTGAGGCATACCAGTGGATGAGGTCCGCAGGAATGTTTAATGCTGTAAATATCGAAAGGGTTGTTGTGGCACAATATGTCAGCGGTCCCTCCGGTATCCCACGTTTGTCTCCACACGAAATCGCCACTTTGCTGTTCGGCTAAATATTGTTTCCACGCGAAATGGATTCGTTGAATGACCATTCCGTCGATTCCGGCTTCGTTTAATAAATACGGCATGGTTGCTCCATGACCGAAGGGGTCCACCGACCACGCCGATTTGGGGGTGTAGTCAAGAGTGTTGTAAATCCATTGATGACCTTCGATCAGTTGATCGAGCATCGCGTATAAATGAGGAGTGGCTTCGTCGGTCATTACCCATCCTCCGGTCGCTATTTCGAATCGACCTGATTGAAGAAGTTCTCTCACTGCAGCTTTTTTTTTCGGGTGAGCACTGTAAAAGAAAATCCATTAATTTCATACACAATATAATCCATCATGTCTGACGTTTGTTCCTTTTTATTTGGGAAGATGAGGAAAGTTGATTGACTTTGATGTCGAAATCCTTTCATTGTCAGCTTAGTCAGACCGAGTTGGTATGAATTATGGAGTGAAAGAGAATTTTGTTATTGGAGGATTATTGTACGTCAAACTTTAAGAGTAAGAAGAGGATTTGATTATCGTGCTAGGGAGAGGTAATAATTTGCTCGTCGCTGCGGGAATTAATTAGTATCAATACTTAATGAGCTTCCCTTATTTTTATTGATATTAATTCATTTAAGGTTGTACGTGACACGAAGGGGGGATCTGGCAAAGGGCGTTTTGAACCGTAAAAGACTTTTCAACTTCCTTCGTAAAGAGCACGTAGATTAATCAGTGCATCTTTTCAACTCAGCGGGAAACACATTTGCGCCTGCGCAATTTCCACTGCGCAGCTTCCTCGCTGCTCGTAATTCTTTTGAGAAAGGTCTTTGTGCGATACTTTGAGCAGCCTCTCTCTCCGAAAGGAGAAGGATAGGCAGAGGAGACACCGAGGCTTACGACGCGTGCCAAGGAAACGCCAATGACTCTCCGTGCGTCGATAACAGATGCGACGCCTTTCCACGATACGACGACTACGACGACGAGTTTGCTTTCCGTTTGCCACCCCTGCCTCTAATTGTTGCACACTGAGCAAGGACACTGCAGTCTTCTCTTCCATGCCATTCACAGCTGCCTCTCGCATGATGCACGGTCAGCTTTTCAGCAAACGGTTTTAGTAAGAGCCTGCCGCATCTTTTACTGCTTCAAAGGCCACCAGCTGTTATCGAGTCACGATGTTGAAGGATCTCGTTATTTTTTAATGGGGGGAAAACAACAAGGTTTGAGGCTAATTTTCTGTACACGAGATGAGAGAGAAATTTAATACTCACCCGTCCCACCATTTTGCAAAAAGTGATATTTCCGTCCAGGTGAAAGTCATGTTAGGCAGTGATTGGAGTTTTTCGACCATGTTGTTGAGGATGTTTGACGTTTGAGCGTCGAAGTAGGCTTCAAATGTTTTCAACCAACCTGGGTCATTATGCGAGTGAGGCACCACGAATACCTGTGGGAGAAATTAAAGAATAAATGGAGATGTATTGCGTTTTTTGTTCATCTTCTTCTTCTCCCGTCGTTTATTTTCAATTAAAAAGTAAAGAAACGTTCGCAGAAGCGAAGTCAGAATTGGCACGGTGCTAGTTAATTAAAAACGTTTCGCTCTCAAAATTTAAATTAAGCGAGGGAAATTTCAATAGAACTTGACAACCATTAATAACGCAAGTTTTTTTTTTACTTCGTATTTTTTGACGGGTATTACACAATTTTATTTTTAACCCTTTTTTTTAATGCGTTGAGCAAAATGGAGCGATTTCTATGTCAACTTCGAGAGAAATCGTAAAAGTTAAGATTTAGGTTTAACAATATTCGTAGACGTGTACGTTTTTCTTGACTCTATTTTTGAAACATAAATTTTTTATCTCGATACTTATACGACGAACCGTATATCGCACGTGCGATAGTGTAGTGTACGAGGAAGGTTGTGATTTCTTCCCTCTTTTATTTTTTATTCGCCATGAATTATATCACGCTATTAATCTGAAATGGGTGAAGTGACTTCCGACTAAAAAGAAGGAAGAGTTATTGCGCTTTTGATGGTTCGTCAAACGTCTTCCTCGCGCCGTAATCAAGGCGGAGGATGCAATTTAGTCGTGATAGGGACGAGCATTGTGCTCGACGGTCGGAAAAGGGTTGTGCTAAGTGCAGCGTGCGTAAAAATCGAGTTGAGATTAGGAAATAGAGAGAGAGAGAGAGGAAGTAAATGTTGTATTTCATTTGAGTCTGACGAGTTCAATCAGTGGAAATGAGTGTGAATTTATGTGTATGAGTTTGCTCGATAGAGAAAGGAAAGAGTTATTGATTTGTAGTGTAGTGTATACGTGAGAGGTGTCAGAAATTCAATTTAATCATATATGGACCAATAAACACTATGGAATTCTCGTGGGAGGATATTTTGTTTTTGGGGGAAAAGTTCGAAGACAAGTTAATAAGGAGGGGAAAAATTGTTGCCACAATCTTTCTAAAGCTTGAGTACATTGTGACTGCGTTTTTCGACTTGGACCAAATCTGCTGACATTTCAAATGACTTTTAATCCGATTAAGGATTTATAGTGAAATCGATCGTGCCAATACATTGGCACAGCTGAGCCGATCAGGATAGCGTTTTGTTTTCCTCGGCGAAGGATTTTTCCTTCTTTTTCTTTTCGAGCTTCGCTCGACGTTGTTCGTGGAATTATAGGGAGCGAAATGTTTGTAACTGATGTTGCTATCGCTTATACTTTGGGTGAAATTGAAAGATTAGGAATGGGAGACCGAAGACGAGAGTCGGGTTATCTTATACTTAGAGGAGAATTTCAATTTATTTATTTATTTTTTGAGGGATGAGAAAACTCGGTGGTGTTTGATATCGATTGAGAAATAGTTGGGATAAGTCGAGTTAGTGTCTCGTTTTTAGAATTGTTTCGTCAATCCGCGCAATCTGCGCATGACGTGACTCGATCTAGCTGTCTTTCTTGCTATACGTGTGCGGTACATTGCAAAGGCAAGGATATTGAGCTGGAACCCATTAGAAGGGAGTCGATGAGGTAATTTCTGGCACGCGTGGCTTTGACAGCCCTTACTTCTCGATTAATGAACGGGTTTCGTCTTTGCTTAGAATCGTTTTCCATGCTAATGTACAAATGGGCAACAACTTGGATCATGTTATTCATGATGATCAAATTGAATCAGTTATAACTGACAAAGCAAATGCCGAACGACCGCTGTTTCGCCTCTCGAAGAGAAAAGAAAATTAAGTACAAAGCTGACGCGTGCGCCGTAGAACTCTCGCGAGTTGATTCATTTCAGCAGGCCTCGTATTTTTCTCGCGTGCGCGGTTGAAGTCTGATGGAAGCGCGTTAGATGGGAGAAGAAATAGATCTTCATAGATTGAATGAGCTTTCCTAGTTCATCTCTTCTCCCTCCCTCTCTCTCTCTCTCCCTGAGCTCGCCTTTTAGCGCCGAAGCGCGGCCTGCCATCGTTGCATTCTGTAGATGGATATCTACCCTCCATTCTGAGGCTATCCGTCTTAAGAGATTGGAGAGCGATTACAGGTGAAGTTAAAGTTCGTTTCGGAGGATAGAAAAAAAATGGTGCTCGTAAATATACTCGAATATTCTTCGCTGAATGCGGACCTTGGAGAGAAATATTTTTGGGTAGCGAGGGATTTTTGATGCGAGTTTAGGTGGAGTGAACTTTGCGGAATAAATGCGTTAATCAGGGAATCAGAAGTGGAGATGTAAAATTTATGCAGAATTGTCACGTTTAATAATTTGGTGTTGATGAAATGGTTCAATTAACTATACTTTTATACGGTGGAGTTATTTTTAACGGTGTGGAGATAATTTCTCTCAAATTAAGTTGGGTGTAAAACATTTAAAACCCGCGCGGATTAAAATTTTGTGCGGTTTATGAATTCCGTGATTAAAATGGAAAATGGCTGGAAGAAAACTTTGCACTACCTCCCGTCAAAAAAAAAAAAAAAAATATCAAATTATTTCGGTGTTGTCTGCCCCCTAGCGTTGAATATTGAAAATTTTTTTCTCACTCTGAATATATTCTCGAGAATATATTTTCTTCAGAGTGTAATTTAAATGTAAATATAATGTTGCTCGAGGATGCAAGTTTTGATTACACGTTTCGTATCCGACAGAAAAAAAAAATTGCTGAAATTTAATTCGTAGATTGTGAATTAATCGATTACGCAGGTGATAAACATCTGTTTCATTTTTTACAGCTTTTTGTTTAATATTGGTTTTTACATCCCCACGAATTGTGCAGGAGTTAGATTGAGTTGGATAGGTGTTAATAAAAGTAAAAATTGTAATTAACACGAACACGAAATCGCGATTTGTAGATTAGCCCTACTTTCTGTCGTCACTACTCACTAGACGCACTCAAAGTGTCTTTATATCACCGGATTTTCGACGAAAAACGAATACTGATTGAAAAGAGAAATTCTCCAGTGATCTTTACCTAGGTCTGGAAGAAAGGCGGGCTGTGAGATCGTAAATTTCTACATCAATGTGTCCCCACTGAGTTGGAAACGTATAAAGGCAAGAACGGAGGGAAACCCTTTGCGATCAGCGACGCCGATCGAAGCACGCATAAAACACAACACGGGAGGTAAAAATAGTGGAAGCTCTA
This sequence comes from Stigmatogaster subterranea, assembly GCA_034696085.1. Lineage (NCBI taxonomy): Eukaryota > Metazoa > Arthropoda > Chilopoda > Geophilomorpha > Himantariidae > Stigmatogaster > Stigmatogaster subterranea. The sequence continues at coordinate 25,640 of JAQIWS010000215.1, read as the reverse complement.
AAACTTAACTCCAGCTCCGGAGGAGTTTGTGTACCGACTGGTCTCGATCTATATATATAGTATAGTATAGATGACCGTCTTTTTTATGGAAAAAAAGAAGAAGAAAAAGGAATTTGTGTTCACTACAAATATTAAGAGGCGGTGTAGAAATCTTGATCCAGAAAATTTTGTTTAGTGGTGGGTACACCAAAGGAATTTAGTGGGAGTGGGTGATGTTAAAGCTTTGCCGAAAGATCTTATCTGTCATTACAAGTTGAGACCAGGCAGAAAAGAAAATAATCCTTAAATGTACACCTTGAAAGCTGAAGAGTTCTTAGCTTTTAGCTTCGATTTTCAGCGGAGAATGGTATTAGGCTTAAAGTTTCATTAAGTACAGTACAACGACGGTTTAGAAATAGGATTAAGGATTGATATAGTAGTCGAGGTGTATGTTAAAATATTGTTTACTAATGTGAAAATGACGTTTGGAATGAAATATGAGGGGGAATTTATATTGGGAAAGTTACACCTGTAACTCGCAGAGGTCTGACACGGGTTACGAGCTTTGGGATATTAGTAATTTTCGATGTGTGATAAGTGTCACGGTTGAAATAGATTAGTAAGGGCATGGTACAATGCAAATGAAACATTGATTAGATGAATGTGGATGGATATGTACGGAATTAAAATGGGTTTAGTAGAATGTTGTTTCATTTACTCGATGTATTTTATACGTCGCGTAACGATTTGGAAAATGAAGTTTATTAGGTATTGAATGTTTAAAGTTGACACAGCGACGTTGATACGTTGCGGGAAATTATTATTAGAATTTTTTTTTAACATTTTGTGGATGTTAGAATAAAATTTTTTATACTTTTGCGTGAGGATCAAAGTTGATCTAATGTGAGTCAGTTAATTACTTTTCCGTTCGGCGAACCAAAGAATATTGAGATTCGAGACTAAGTGGTAAACACATTATGGAAAACCTGGAAAGCAAATATCCTGCACTCGAAGAGTGTTTGTTTTTTAGCGTATTCGAGATTGTAAGCGGGTAAAACGTTAAAGGCAAAACGCTGAGATATTCTTATCAGGAGTTATGTACATAACCCCGCGGACATTTGAAATGTTTAATTTCGCATATCCTTAATGATTAGTGACGTATCGATTATCGCCTACTATAGCTCAAATGTAAATTTTATGTGTATATGTATTATGTATACTATTTAACTTTTAAATGATGTATTAATGGGATCTGATGACATTGCAATTAACAGATGTGCGAATTCCTACGTGTGTACATAGACATAAATATATATATATTATATAAAATAACATAAAACAAAGGCCCTTTGGGTTGAATGTTTGGACTTCAAGTCACGCGTGGCATTTGAGACTGTACACAGAAGCGTGTTGGACGAATACCAAAACTAAGGCCCTTCAGTACGTGGGCGCCTGCTTTGTGGGAGCAGAGAATGGCACAGACACGGGCAAAACACGCCGTCCCTAGCGAACACAAATCCATGGGAGCGTGCCGCAGAACGCCGCCTGTTCGCTGAGAAAATGATGCTACGTGGTCGCATTGAAACACTTAAGATGGGAGACATGGCAAAGCGAGCGAGTCAGCAGAACAGAGCTCTGATGAATCTCTCGCTTTAACTGCGTTTTCTATTGATCTACTAAGAGGTTAGAGAAGATAAATTGGTAGATGGAGTTGTAGTGGGTGTTTTTCTAATTTTTATTATTTTTTTTCATTTTGAACCTTAGGTTCAATAAAATTGTCGTTTGTTTGTAATGTTGATAAGTGTACGTTGCCCGAGTATAAAACAAGGTTTGAGTAAATATTTACAATTAAGTTAAACTTTTCTTGCGTGTATTTGTGTAGTTGGAAGTGAACAAACATTTTGTCCCATAGCTCCAGAGAATTCATCGATATCTTTGAACGAAAGAACGAAGGAGCAAAGTTTGAGGAGTCGGGTGTTGTTGTTGAACTTGAAGAATGTTGTGCGTGATCCTTTGTTCGTGAACGTACAAGTAGATACTTTCTCTTTTTTCTAGTCACAAAGGCGAACTGCATTCCTTGTGTTATTACATACCGTACCTTTTCGTCCCTTCTTTTTGATGAAATATTTACATGCTCTTTACCCCTATACCACTTTTCTTTCTTTCTTTAAATTCAAATATAAACGTCTTTCTTTCTTTTTCCACCGAAGGATCGAAAAACGTAATAATTATTTTCAAGATGAAAATTCAGCTTTATAGTAAGTAATTTTCGGTGAGTTTGTTTATTAAGAAATTGGAAAAAGTTTTTAATACCGTAATTTGTATGCAAAAGTGTGTTGGAAGATTTGCGTGGGAAATTTTGGGGTTGACTAGATGCGATAAACGTTGTCACGCGTGAATTTATTTTGACGCTTTGAGCATTAAATTTTAATTTTTTTTTTGTTTTGAGTTTCGTCTTCGGATGCAATAAAGCGGGCAACTTTGTTTACCTGCAAAATAATACGCCTGGAGTAGGACGACGCAAATACTGCACGTGCTTTTAGTGTTGATGTTGTCGTGCTCAGATTGCGACACTGTTTGAAATCCGATTTGTGGGCGCATGTGCAGCGTGAATAACCCGATATTTGGGGGGTTTTATTTTTATTTTTATTTTATTTTTATATTTTTGTATTTTTTTTTAGTCGAGTTCTCTCACCTTTGATGTTCATCTGCACGCAAAACTGATGAAAAGAGAGTGAGAGTTGCGAGCAGTGAAATGAAATGAAATTTTCAAAATCAAATAAGCCCTAAAATGAAGATGAAAAATAAAACGAGCAAAAAAAAAAGAAATCACAAAAAATACAAATTCTAATCAAAGGTCTCCACCCTTAAATTCAATCAATGACTACCGTACTTTAAACAACCTCTACACAAAAAAGCACAACTAAGAGAAATTCGAATGACAGAAAAGAGAGAAAGGGGAAAAAAAAATAAAAAAAAAATAACGTTTTTCTTCGTGGGTGACAGTTTTCAGTGAGATTGCAACTTTAGACGTAAGATGAAGCCCACAGCGCCTTATTTCTTAAGGAAAAGGGAGGAAAAAACAGAATGCACTCATGTGTGAGAAATTTTTTATGGCGGACCAAGCAGAAATACTTTGCAGGTTTGGAGAGTGCAGTGTCACTGCGCTCGAGGATACACTCGTCGTATCGTAGTGTTGTACTGTAGGAAAAGCATCAAAATTCAAGAGTGAAGTGAGTACTGTACATGTGAAGTAAAGTTGGAAGAAAGTTAAGGGGATTGTTTGTTTGCTGGCTGGCTGGCTGACGTGGTGTCCATTGCGAGGGAAATGCGAGTGGTGTTGTTATTTATTGTGAATTTGTTTTGAGTTTGTTGGAGAAACATAAATTGTTTGATACGTTTGAATATATAAATGTGTGTGATCTGCTTATTCAGCAACGCGCAGTTGGAATAGGGACGAAGTGAAATATGATAAGTGTGTGATAAGTGCGCTTTTACGTCCTTTGTTAAATGTGTAATGAGAATGCGATGAAACTGTCCCTTCGTCAGTTCACTCGATACACTTTTGTTTATAGGCGCGATTAGCAATAGCGAAATAGATTTGACGAGCTTAAAGAGGATGATGCGTGTTTTAAATAATTATTTCACGCATAAAAAAAGAAATTGATTTTTTGCTCGCTAAACTCGAGTTCACGGGTGATGTTGCCTGCTTGAGCGAGATAAGCTGAGTCAGGTGACAAGTTAATTAACAACACCTGTCTGGTTTAAATTATACCGGTGGTTGTGGCTGATATCCCTAGTGTGCGTTGATGCATGTGACCGAGACAACGCGGATGATGTTAAATCCCTCAGCTCGTGATGGTAACACTAACGACATCTCATCCACAGGTGGAGAGGAAGACAGAGAAAGAAAGAAAGAAACTTAAAATTCAACGCATATATTTCCACTCTTGAATCTTTAGCCCCTCATGTTCCTCGAATTAGCATATTGATGGAAAGAGAAGTCTGCACGTGTGGAAATAACAAAATAAAAATATAAATAATATTTTTCTTACATCCGCGTTGTTCAAATTTGTTGCGAAAATGTGGAGTCAAATTACGCCTATTTTTTTTTTGGTGGGGTTTAATTTTGAAGGAAGAAACCTTATGTAAGAAAAGATTGGGTTCGACGTTCGTGTGTGAAAAAAAAAAGGAAGAATGTAAGAAGGAGAAGAAAAAAAAAAGGCTTAACCAAAGACAAGAATATAAATAGCACAAAACCTTTAGCAGTCGATAAGAAAGAGTGGGAGGAGGATTACGTGAAAAGAAAGTCAGGCTCATTACGAGACACGAAGAGACAGACACATTTCTTTTCTTTTCCTTTTTTTTTGGGGTGGGTTTTTCTTAAGACTACACGTCGTGTCGTGTGGGTTTTTTTTCTTTTGACTTATCTCGTTGTAATCTGGAAAAATCCTACGATAGGTTTATTTTATTTTTATATTTTTTTTTTGCGGTTGGTGGAAGAAGAAGAAGTTAATTTATTTTTTGTTAAAAAAAATTTTTTTTGTCTTATCTTATCCGTAAGCTGGTAACCTGACGAAGCATTTGTCGCGTGATACGGTGTTAATATAAATCAGTGCAGACCGAAGTGTAATTGCCGGCTGAACTAGAATTACCCTTGCCAAATTGACCCATCGAGCAGAAGTGCATCTTCGCCTTCGACGAGAGTCGAGATATCGAATTAAAAGAAGTGCAAATAACCCACGTTAAATTCGGTGTAAAGGGAAGAGTACATTTTTCTTAAGGAGGCGGGGAAGGGGTTCTTATCGTGCAAAGAGAAATCTCTACTCAGCAATAAATAGAGGAGAGTGCAGCTACAAGAGCGGATTGAACGAACGGAGCAATCTCGTAGGAAACAATGCTTGATCGGTGCGCGGGAGACTCGCGAAATAATGGGCTGAGCGCGCATAATTCGCTTTGTGCGGAGGTGCACGTCGGGTTCACCCGTAGTGTCACGATCTACCGCGCCCCCTAATAGCCGAACACGAAACCAGTCACGCTTGCCTAAAGCGATTTGAAATGGTGAGCCCGATATGGGAAGAAGGAACGTGAGGCTCGCAATCCCATCAACACCTGCGCGTTTGCTCGTTGTGACGTGGTCGGACGTCTACGTGCGTGGGTATTTGTATTTATGTTATTAATATATTTAGAATAACGAGGGAGAATGCGGTTAATAAGTTATTGCAAATGTAGGGTTAGGGTTCGATTATATTTTCATAAGTGATGAGTCGTAAATGTTTGAAAGTGACGTCGAGATGAAATTTTCCAATTCGATTTTTGGGTTGATTGTACACGATTTGTTTGAAAAATTATATTTAACTCGGGGTGCTAATTGATCGATCCTCAAAGTATACTGGTAGTGCTAACTTAACCCGATGCCCACGAGAGATTGAGGTAATGCGTTGAATTGGTTCAGTCATTGAGGATGCTTCTCATTTCCGATTCTCATTGGCTCACCTGCGATTATCGATCACCGAGCGCGAGTCTAAAACTGCCGAGAAGAGAAGAGAAAAGACGAGATACGAATGTGCGAGAGCGGCGTATGAAGAAGAAGAAGGAGGAGGAGAAAAAAAGGAAGGGTTTTTAATAGATGAATGAGGGTAAAGAGTGGTTGTTGGTGTAGTCGAAGAGGTAGTTTGAAATTTTTCTCCGGGGAATGGCGTCTTAATCGGGTTCAATTTTTCACACGTGGGGAGTTCAACCAACCGCGACATTGTATCATTAATGGGTAATAAAGCTTCTTTTATAAGCGAAGGTGGGATGGAGATGGCGTCGAGGGGAAGGCTTTTTAGCTCGCGCGGCATCGGCATACGCGCCATTAGCTTCATTCGACGGGAAATCTCAAATCGGCTCGTGTGACAATGAAAGGATATAATTAAAGGGTTAGCTAGTGGCGGGTTTGCAAAATTAATTTTCAATTTTTACCCACCCGTTTTTTTGTGTAACGAGGTGTCTCGCTTAGTAAAGTAAGCAATTTCTTTTGTCGCTGTTTTTCACGCACGCGCCGAATGGCGAAATGGTGAAAAAGATTTTAATTTCTTATCGAGTTTTGTTGTTAGCTGCGCTTAAGAAAAGGGAAGCGTGGATTTAGTGTGCGGGCCAACCGTTGAGTCGAAAGGCGGCTGGCGGAACATTTAGTGGTAGCGGGGTCCCTTGTAAAAATCAATACGATTACCATACAAGCATCAGCAGATTTTCTTCCCGTTCACTTTTATCTCCATCAAATATCCATTTTCTCTCTCGGAGATGGAGATGAAGATGAAGAGGACAAAAGAAATCTTTTTGATGGCTAACATTGAAAAGGTGTATAGTGTGGGAAAATGAACGGACAACACGTGTTAGGCGAGTTGCGCAGGAAATTAAATGCACTTTCTCGACCCACCTGCCCTCTCGCCTCGAGAGGGCGCCGCGAGCTGCACCGCGTGACCTTAATCCTACTCGACAGGCTGTGTAATTCAGGGCCGAGAACAATTTCAGGGGCAAAGGAATATAAAATGGTTTCTATAGGCAGGCAACCGCGTTATCGAGCAATAACAGTCGAGAGAGGGCGCTGTGGGAAAGAGTTTTAAGTCTCTTTTCAGCCTTCTCTTTTATTGATTTAAGTTTGTTGGTATTGACAGTGGTGTAAATGAATGTTATTCGGTCAGAGGTAAAGCTTTCGTCGCTATTTAATCGATTTACCGGACAAAAGATATACGTGAGTGAAGAGTTTGTGGCACACCCTTTCTGTGTTTACACACGTCATATTTAATGTTTGTTGAATATACATCGAGTGGATTTATTACGTTGTACAAGAATTTTTTGATAAAAGGGTGGAAATTTATTGCTGTGGATTTTGGTGTATTAAAAAGATTGGTAATTTTAAAGTTTGTAAATGGAAAATCTGCGCGATTTAGAAATGGGATTTGTTTGATCAAGGAACGTTGCGATTCTGCGAATGAAATTGTAATAAATTTTTAGAAGGTTTGTAGTTGTAAATTGTAATTGAAAAAGGAAATTATTTACGTTGTGTGTAATCCCGAGTTTGAAAAGAGAAATTGTTGTTTTAGCTGAAAGCGTGGTAAACGTGAACTTGGTTTGTCCAGCAACGGTAAAACAAAATTGAGTGAATTATTCATGGATGTAGCTCGAGGTTTGACTGAAAAACGAGCTGTAAATACTAGGAAGTATAAAAAGTTTAAAAAAAAAAAAAAAAAGGTAGGAGCTCGTAATCATTCGTTTTGTAGGCTACTCGTATTCAAGTGGAATTACGAGTCGAATAATTTGTTGCAAATTATTCAGTGAATTTTTTTTTTTTTCTTATCAGTATATGTGTGTGAGAAGAATTACAATGTCATTTATTTTCCATTTCGGTGCGTGTTTGCGGTTTATTTTCACATTTTTCCAATTTTGGCTTCCAACTCAGGTGTGTCGTGTTGTTAGACTGATGTACCAAGATTATGATAAAAGTGTTTTTTTAGTGAACGCTTTGTTTTGATTGACAGTTTAATCGAAACTAATTATCGAAAGCCCAGTAGTCAAATTGGCCAGCGGCTCGGCGAAAAGCTCACGCTTTACATTTCACTTTTGGGTGTCGCGTGACTACCATAAGTGGGTCCAACAGCGTTGGAAAAATTCACGCGTCAAGATGATGACGTCGAAAAACAACGGAAAAGGCTTTTTGACTTCCCGCTGGGTGTGCATCAACGGTGACATTTCTCGACGTCACAGCGGGAGCGACAACTGATTGAATCGACAAAAGCTGACTAATAATTTCCGTTTGTATTGTCTCATTGCCAACCCCCTGTAAGTTATCGAAGGCCGACTATTATGGATTGGAAAAGGCTTATTACAAAGTGCACGCACATCCGAAGCTGGAGAAATTATATTAAATTATAAGCACGATGTTGGTGGTGGTGGTTGGAATTGGGGTGTAGTGAATTCCTAACAACTTCTTGTTGTGCGAATCTTGGTTCGAGATCTCGGATTTTTTAGTCGATGAAAATGAAAATTGAAAATTTCCTTTTTCAGCCATAATATAATTAGTGTGTAATGAAACCACTTTTTGAATTGATTCAGAGATTGTGTAGTAAAAAAAATATAACCCTAACTTTTTCCCCTCTTTACACAACGACCTTGCGCATATTTATTTTATTTTTCCCTCTTCGGGGTTCAAAAAATTTGTTGGTTGGCATTTTTATTCATGAAACGTAGATAAAAAGCAAAAAAGGAGAAAGGAGCGGAGACTTGAGAGAGAGGCAAAAAAAAAACATTTACACCTTGTACACCATCTAAAACTGCATTCAGATGATCTTAGCGCTCTTGCCGCGCGCAAATGGTACCGTCAAAAAGAAAGGGAGGGAAAGGGGGAAAAAAACGTAGCGTCTGACTGCGAATAGCGCAATAAAATTGCTCTCGTCCTCCGGGTAGACAGTGTCACTTTGCTCGTTCTCTCTGGCTGTGCGTAGAATACCGCAATATTCACTGGTCATCAAACGGAAAGAAAGGGAATCGTTCCATATAACTGCTTGACACCTTGCTCTTTGGGGTCAGGAAGTTGTAAGTGGAGGCAGGGAAAAAGATGATGTCGTGTAACTGTAACTGTAACGTGCGTGCAGGTTTATTTTTGTATCTTTTTATTTAATTTCACAAATATTTTATGTTGGTTATTTCATATTTTTCCATCACGTGAGGTCAGTTTTTGTTTGTGAAAAGTTGTAATTTGAATTTCATATGAGATATTATCCTACAATTTCTTGTTAGTTTTTGTATATATAAATTTAGTATTATTACTGGTTTTAAGTTGTTGAATTAGAAATTAGATATAAATTATCCCGCGTTTTGTGTGTAGTTTTTTTTTTGTTGTTGTTCAGTGCGAGAATCAAAGAGAACCGTACGTGACTCGATTATCTTTTTTTGTGGGCAAATGCAGGTTTGTGTACACCGCGTGTGCAGCTGAATCAATATACACACGAGTGCGTGTGTTCTTTTACTTGGTTTTGAGAGTTGAGTTGACACTTTTTAAAAACTGAAAAGAAGTGGGATGAATAAATAAAAAATGTAAAAAAATTTTCTCTTGAGAAAAAGGGAAGGCGATTGGTGGGAGGGAGTAAAAAAAAAATTTTTTGTGTTTATTTTTAACTTTTGTGTTGTCGAGTATTGACAGATTATGAATTTTTGTGTTTTTATTATTATTTTTTTGTACGATATTTTGTCATTTTTTATTTTTCGGTCGCCCACTGATCAAATGGTCAGGGGGCCTTTTGTACACCGCCCTTTATGTATTGATTTTTGAAACAGTTGCTGGTTTACTCGATGAATTTATGGGCAGGATAAAAGTATACGTTGCCGTTACATTTGTGCACAAATCGATTTTTGTGAATTTTTTTATTTTTTATTTTTTAGGGTTATTTTTTATTTTGTTTCTTACTCTTGACTTGGGAAATTATTTCGCCTCATTTGGCAAGGGATAAAAAATTATTTTGCCGATACAGTATTAAGAAATATTCTTTAAACCTCGTCCATTTTGCAAACTGCGTTTGTCTGTCTCGTCATCCGAGCTGAGGGAAATGTAACAAGGATTTAAATGACGTCATTAAGTTTCTTTAATGTCTTCCTTCTTCGACTCACATTGCAGTTTCACTTTATTTGTAGATAAGAAGGAAAATTATAACGAACGAGAAGGAGAACGTTACATTACTCACGATAGCAACGAGTTATTCGGGTACAGTGTATATACACTGCCGTGATTTCTTTATCGTCGTTTGATGGCCACGCGCGCAGGCAGAAAAAGAGGTTGCTTTCTGAGAACGTGCTTTGTGACGTTTTTACTTTTAGTGATTGTATTTTACCTCCAGTTCCACCGTCGTGTAATTGGTTTTGCTATTGTGTGTGAGGTTTTTACGACGTGATCATAGTGGAAAGTCAGTCAGCAGTTTTGAAAATGACAAGTTTCACTCAGTCTTGATTGACGTTTTGATGTTGATGAATTGCTGTAATGTGATTGCGTGCATTTTTTGTTATACTTTTTATTATCTTTGCGCACTTTTTATTTGACTTCAATCTTCTTTTTGCCTTTTGAGGAAGTAATTCGCCCAATTGATCGTACAAAGGAACCCGGTTACCAGTAACTTGATACTGCGTGTACAGTATGTATCATAAAGAAAGATAATTTTTGCAGTTATAAAAATAGATTTTTTTTTTTTTTTTAGTATATATTCTTCTCAGAATTTTCTTAATGGTGTAGGCTGGAAGGTCAATTTTTACGACTGTTCTTTCCATTTACTTTTTCCTCGTTTATATAAAATGGCTCGGGATGAATGATGGCTCGTCATAAGCTGGGACTCCACAAAAATCGTCTATCAAATGGATCTCATCATCTTAGCTCTATTTTTTGCCGCTTTAGGCCACTGACTTAAGCGATCATTACGACGGCTGGACATTATTTGCTCGATAGGACGATTGAGCCTCGAAGAGGCATTTTGATGGCGACTTTGAAAAATGGATATTGTTTATCGTTACGTTCGTAAATCGTTCGACATGTCGATAATCTTAGTTGATAATGAGTTTGCGCCGTGTAATAAACATATCATCTTCGTAATCGGATGTAGTTATCAGGAATATTCGCTAATTAATAATAGGGGTGATATTTTTTTTTTGATGTTGTTGTTGTTTATTGGTAATTTTTACGCGGCGACAAGGGGTTATAGTTTTCGATGTTCACTTTCCCACGAGTGTAGTCGGCGACTTCTTTATTACACTATGCTCGCTTGACTCGCAATGGTGGTGCCGATACGACTTAACCACATAATTATAGTCGAAGACGCCGTCCAAGTTTGAAGTGCGCACGCGCGTTGCTATTACTCTTGACTCTCGGAGCACACGCGAACCAATGTGATTTATTCCGGAGGGAGGGTGGAAGGACAACGGAATTGATTTTAATTAAATTTTTTCGCTCAGTCGAGGCGGTGCTTTTCACGTATTGTACAGTTTGCTATCGCGCATGCGCGGATGTGATATCCTATTATGTAGAATGGGGTTAAAAATGGTTTAACTGTTGGGAGTGAGAGGCTAGTTTAATCATTGAAGAGGGGAAAAAAATAATAACGTATGAATAAAATCTGGAAATATTGACTCGTGTGCTAGGTTAGGGTTAGAATTTTTTCACCTGTTCATTTCAATGACAGGTGCTTTCGACTTCCCCGTTGCTTCATCAGAGCACTGTCACCCTTTATCACGCGAAGACGGATTGCGCATTCAAATTGAGTGAATAAGTATACGCGATAAATTATAACTTTTGAAGGTGTATCAGGAAATATCCCGTTACGATTTCTGCAGAAATTGTTTCTTGTCCTTTTTTTTTTTTTTTTTTTTTTGCTCTCTCTCCCTATTTTTAAAAATAGAATGAGTCTACAATGTGCAAATTGCTCGAATTTGATGTGCCGAGTGGAAGATGGTAATTTCAACTTTTGCTGACGATCGAGAAACGTTTATTGCCTTGTTACGTAAAAAGTAATTGCAGCAAAGTTTAATTGTAATGCCCTCTATATTTTAATAGCGCGCCGAGTGTATTCTTAGTTTCATTTCATTCGTGCGGCTATTGATTGCAATTAAGAACCGAAAATAAAACCCACACTCTTTTCGGTATTGGACAAGAATACGACGCATTGACCTCACGAAAAAAAAATATACATTAAAATGCACCATTCGATGCTTCATGATTTTTTCAAACTCTGCACACTTTTTTTCGAATTTTTCTATTTAAAAAAAAAAAAAAATTTTTTTTCCCCTCGTTTTAGAAGTTGATAGTAGAGAAGGGTGGAGTTGGCTTTGTGTGTAGTGTTTCCTCCCTCAACATCGATGACCGATAGTGCGTGGAGAACGTGCCTTCCTCGCACGGTGGTTGGGACAGAATGTCAACAACCGATTCGCTTCATTCGAAGCTGACGGTGAAGTACAGAGGAGGAGTACTAGGAGGCGTTTTCGATCATGTATGTCTAGACTGTCCACAGCGGGGTTCTCCATTTGTGTTACGTCTCGCGTGTCTTTTCTCGTTATTCCTATCTGTCCTTTAAAAAGACAATAGGGTAGATTTGTTTTTTTTTCTTCAGTCATACACCAAGTCGTGGAACGATAAATGAGGAGATCGGTATTTTTTGGTTATAAGTTTTGCTGGTGTTGGTAAAAATAAAATAGGTTTTAGTTACTTTGGGTTCGTTGAAAATTTTGCTGACGTCATTTTGCACACTCATCCATCAAGAGTGGGATAGGGTGAACATGCTCAGTCTACCGTCTCGCCGGTTGTACAGCGCATGCCAAGTCAGCACGAGAGAGAGACGAGCGATGTGCGCCGCGAGATACCATCTTCCTGCCGACACAAATCTGTCAGATTCGGCCACCCAGCCACATCGGTAACCTTTCCACTCGCCTAACTTTCCTCCCATCTTTCCCATTCTCGTGGGAATTTAAACCGAGTGTAATATAATCGCGTTGCAATTGAAATTACGGTGTATTGTACACACACTTACGACCATAAATTAACCAACTTTGGTTATTACAATACCTCGTTGTAACTTTTGAGAGGTGAGGTGAGCTGAGGTGAACAACGCAACTTGTCGCCCCGATTAAAAATTGCTTAGGCGTGGATCTATTCCTTACGCGTTTGAAGTATAGTCGGCAAGTCTGGTCGGTGTTGCGCGTACTAAACAGGCCATTTGCTATTGTGTGTGTGTGTGCCCGTGAGAGCAAACACGCCCGCACATAATTGCGAGCAATTGCGGATTCCAATTGAGCACGGTAGTAATTAAAGGCATTGTATCGTGTGGCCCGCATGTTGTTATTTGCAGTGATAGAAGTTGTTACACATACACACCTCGAGTTTGTGATGCGTTCTGACTGCCGCTGACCACTGGAGTTTGGTCGAGTGGAGAGAGTATATGGTAAGATGAAGTGTACGGTCAACGGATGCCCTGTAATTCATTGGACATCTTCGATGTTGATTTGGCGTTATAAACTCGGTTGGGTGATTAGAAGTTGGTCGGGGTTAATTACGGAGATGGCGAAGTGAGGAAGTACATTAAGACAAAACGTTGGGCGAAGAGCGGAGTCGTAACGACGATGAAAGGAACGCGGTGGAAAATTAATGTTCGTTTCGAGGAAAATTGTCATACGGTTGAAAATAAGATCGTCGACGCAATTTGTTTTTTGTTTTTTGGAGAAAAAGATTTGAAATCCAGTGTTTTGGACGAATGAAGTTTATGGTAATGGAAAATTATGGTGGGGATCAGTTTGATGTAGAAATGTTTATTTTTTTATATTCGGTTAAAAAGAGAAAAAGAGATTTAAAAAAAAAAAAAAAAAAAAATGTAATTGAGGTCGAACGGAAATATTCTAGGAATTTAGACTATTTTTTTATATTTATCACCACAGTTTTTTTTTATTTGATGTAAACAGAGAGTCCATTATGGAGAGTGGATCGTGATAAAAGCAGTTTTGCTAAAACCAGAAAATGAAGTGAATCTTTTCAAAATTTAGTTGTTGCGGGTTAAAAAAAAGGGAATAAAACGTAAAGAATTTAAAACACGCAAAATTTGTTTTGTATAGTACAGTGAATTTTAAGACGCCGTGCAGATTTCGCTTTCGTCGACACGCGTAGAATTATTTTGGTAAATAACAATAATGAGAATGCAGTTTCTGGGTGCAAGGTGCTTCGATTATCCATTCACCTCAGGCTGCAATACAATGTCTCCTCGAGCCGGAGGCAGTGAACGCTGATAGCGTCTGAGAACACAAACTCCATCCATTAGCCAGATTAAATGAGTTGGATTGCTTCCCTGACTTTTAACCAGAGCCAAAAACCCGCCCATGTTTCTGTGGATTATCTGCGGAGTTGCGCGAATGCTATTGTATAAAGACAATTATGTTGTGGAATAAGAGTCGTAGTTTTCAACGTAGAGTATCGAATTTCGTTACCGTTAATATTATAAAATTTCTCCAACGTTGAGATAACTAAAGCAGGTTGGGAATAAACGAACTATTTATACACCTGCTCGAGGAATGAATAAGTAAACGTGTGTGAATAATTAAAATGTTGAGTGAAAGTACAGTAATGTACTAACTGGTTATTAGACACACACAAAGCAAATATATAGTGTTTTTTTATGTGTGTTTGCAGTCTGAAACCGCAATTTCAGTTGCAACTTGAGGTCACTCCAGGAATTAATAAATATATGGTGGGGAAAGAAGAAAAAAAAGTGTTATATTTCACGCAATATTTTTGGTTTTGCGTTTTGGCGTAAAACGATGTCACGTGGTGAGGTTTAAAAATGAAGGATATAAGTCGATTTAAATTTAATGTTTCAGGAAATGTTTTAAAGCGTTTATTTACGTTACGCGTGTGGCATGTTTGAATACAATTTTGTTGGTTGTTTTTAATGTAAATTTTTTTCAGTTGTTGTTTTTAGATGAAGTTGTGTAAAATGTGGGTGGTCTTACTTGTAGTTTAGTGTCTTAATGCGAGTGGGCTTTAATCGTTAGATGAGGAAAAAATTTTTGTGAAGGACAAATTTTGTGTTGCTATTTATGGTATGAGAGAAAAATGAACAAAGAACGTCAGTTGTCAAATGATGAGAAGAGATGATAGATTAAAAATAAAAAATAATAAAATTAAAGGAAAGAATTGGTGTACAAAAATGATTAAAGAAAAGTTGAGTTAGGTCGAGACGTAATCTGTCAAATACAGTTTTTTTTTTTTGGTGGGTTGAGAAGACGATTGAGAAAATTCTATTTAAAAAATACGAGGCGAATAAAGTAGAAATTTTGTAAATGGAGAATGCACTCGAAGGAGCTCGGAGGTTTGCATGCTGCACGCGAGGGCTCCACTTCACCCTCCCATCCGCCCACTTCTAATCGTTACTAATTTATTACGGGGAAGGGGACGATGAGTACTACACCTCAAAATTGTTGCGGGTGGAATAAACAAGGGCGACTGGGGGCTTGAATAGTTGGCTCGGTCGACGCTCGCGATGCAGTGACTCATCGTAATGACTGCAATGGCCTATTATTTACCAATAAGCTAAGTTGCATCGCGAATTGTAACGTGATGTTTGGAGAGGAGATTTGGGTTTGATGCCTCTTTAAAAAACAATTGGCGTGAAGTTGGGAGGAATGCGCGTGCCCCTTATGTTTGCCTTTTGGCAAGCCGTAAAGTTGTTTGAGTGATAAGTCGAGTGAGTTGCAAAGCGGGAGATGAAAGAGCGACTTCGAACCCAGGAGAGATGGCATCTGTTGGCTCGGAATGTGGTGCGTGTTGAGTAGTCGACAGTTGATTTGCGGTGTGCGATCATGTGAAAGATAAACACACTTGACTATGAATCCCTACAGCGTGTGGATATTTCTTTGGACCCCCAACGACAGCAGTGTTTGCCCTCACGGACTAAAAGAGAGAGCGAGTTACACTTGTGAGCGCACATGCATGCACAAAACGCGAACTTTTGTTGACACAAGGGACGACGTTTCACCGAGTGAAAACATGAAATATGTCATTTCGCTATTTTTCCCGTATATTTTCCACGACATGTCTTTTTTATTTTTATTTCCCCCCTTTTCATAATTTATATATTTTATTTAAAACTTTGTTTACCGAGTTTGACGTTTTTTTTTTTAAATTTAAAAACGGATGAAGGGAATTGAAAAGATATTTTAAATATCGTATCAGGTTTTTGTTTTTTTCGATGTTTACTAAATGTACATCGAGTAAAGTCAAGAATAATGTTAGTTCTCCTTTTAGTTCTTCTTGTTTCCCTCTTTTGTATCGGGTGTAGACTTCACCAGCTGTTGTGACACCCGTTTCATCAAGCTTTAGAAGAAACCATTTCCAAAAAAAAAATAAAAACTTGCACACTAATTCCGTAACGCATTCGGGGCCACATGTTTCCCTGTACACTGGATTAAATCCGATCGACAATTTATTTCTTTTCCTTTTCTCCCCTTTTCACTAGATTACTCGAGCTTAAGCTCGCCCGTTATCAATTTTGCCTCGAGTATAAAAGTAAAGATATTATGAAATAACGCGGGGTTCCGAAGGAACCTGAGTGTAAAACTGCAAAACTGTTTCCGATGGGCACAATGTTGCATCATTTTTTTTTTCCCCCGTCGGGTGCGTGACTTAACGTAATGCACGTTTTCTGAACTGTACTCTGTGTACACTCTTCCGACGTAGGCGATTATAAGCGGAGATAAGAAGCTCCCGACTGAGCTAATGATGCAGTAGAGCGGTTTAATTTTTCATCATTGATTTCCTCACCCGCAGGAAAAAAATAAAAAAATGTTAGCCTATTTACGGAGTCGATAAGAGTGTTTTTGTTAATGTTTTGATCCCTGTCATAAGCGATTCCCCGCTGGTTCTTCAAATAAGTCAAAATAAATTACGCAATAAGTCTACTCAGTTTTCGAGATAAGAAAATAAAAGCATACGATATGCGTCATTCGATATGGTTTATGGGAGTTTTAGTTTTTTAACGACGGGTTTCAACAATAGGTACATTATTTTCTAACGGGTCGTATAACGTGCGCGCTATGTTGTACGCTTGACCTCTTTTAACATACATATTTGTCCTTTGGCCGTGCGGCGGTGAAGAGTGCATTGTGCTTTTAACACGAGGGAGTATTATTATTTTTAAAACGTAAACATTGTGAAAATTGTTGGAAGTTTTTTTTTTTTTGGGGGTGGGGGTTCTTACCTTGAGAGGGAGTTTGGTCCATTTGCTGCGTCTCTTGATATATCTCCGTTCAAAGTTGTCATCCCAGAATTCTTTGTAACGTGGGTTGAAATTGAGCGTCCCGTACACTTTGTTGGTTGAAATGTCCACTTTGGCCGGGGCGATGACCGGGCACGAAGCCCGCGTGTCTTCCTCGTACGGTACCGACTCGACCTCCTCGTCGTCGTTTGAATCCCTCAGCGCCTCCGTTTTGCCCGTTCGCGCCACACCCAGGGTTGAAGAACCCCCCGAGTTGACCAAGTACATATAGAGTAGAAAAGAAAGCACAACCACGCATAATAGGATGTAACGCAACGGCCCTCGGCGGAGGAAGAGCCTCATATTGTGCACGCTATTCACCATTCGGGATGATGAAGACGAGGTTTCACCGATATCTAACGTGGCTTCCGCTGTGCACCTTCAATCGAGAGACGTGGGCGTTGTTTCTCCATTAACCCGGTTTGGCGGCCTTCATGGCCGACAAGACGCAGACTCCTCCCTCAGGGATGTCCTTGAGTTGTCCGCTCGGCTGGTTGGCGTCGAGGTGAACGATTCTCTCGTTCGGTGTTTAAGGTAAAAGTGTTGAGAATTGAGAATTGAGCGAGAGAAGAGGCGGAATGGTAGTGACGTATGCGAGAGCGCGAATCTCGGTCGTACGAAATGCGGAGACTGCATGCGCGCTGCGATGGTGAGTAAAAGTGAGAGGCAACGCGCATGCGCTTTGTGGTTTGGAGTCAATATTCGAGGCTCGGTCGAGTCGATTTTTAGGGTGAGAGGGTTGTGAAACTGTATTTTGGCGCCCTCTGCGGTCAACCTCGTTTGTGCTCGTCAAGAAGAGATTTCCTCCTCACCAGGATCATCTTGTCCGGATGTTGCGCCTGCCAAATCTCCGGAAGCGACTGCTACTGGGGTCGGTTGGACGCGAAGACATACATCCTTCTTTGCTTTTCTTTCCTCTTTTCTCGGTAACGCGTTGTAGAAAGACGCGGACACCTTTTCTTGTTTACGGACAAATTTTGGATTTGTGTGGCCGCGTTGAATCGTGATTTATTACGCTCGCGCAACTTCAATTTGCGGACCACGTGGTTTATATCGAAGAATAAGGTTTTGTGTGAGTTGTGGTATAACTGCGAAATTTATTTACGTTGAAATTTTTGCGGTGACGTTAATCCTGTAATGCGATGTTTCCATTATACTGCGTAAACCGGAGAAGAATTTTAATTGAGTATTAATTATTTATTACGATAATATATACTTGTTTATTTATTTCACCGAATAGGTATTGACTTTGGAAACGCGGATCTCGATGTTTTTAAAGTGTCGGGTTCCGTTTTGTATGTTTAGACAGGTACGGGAAAAAGTGGTACTTAAAAGATTAAGAAAACGTTGCGAATCTAAGAAGAAAAATTTTCATTCGGGCTTAAGAAAAGATTGCGAGAGAAGAATTACATTAGTATATAATTAGTCGGTCTGCAATCATTAAGAGTAAGAAGCGAGGACTAATGCTGTCGACAGCATTAATTAACGAAATGCGGAGGAGAATTTGATAGTGAAAAAATTTTAAAATTTTAAAAATTACAAAAATTTAAAAATATTAAAAGTGAAAAAAAGTAAAATTAATAGAAAAACTCATTCGCGCAATTTCTAGCAATCTCGCGCTCGACTCGGGTGTAAAATATAAATGAGTAGTTTTTACGTCGTTTTAACTGGTTTAATACGTGGAGAAAGAAGTACTTTACGTGAGCGTAAAGTTAAAGTAATTTAAGCGTAGGAAAGGGTTGATTGCATTTGAGTAAAGTTGGTTAACATTGTTTCTCATTGGTGCACGAGGTGCGACAGCGTAATCCCGACGGGATTATTAAAACTAAAAGGAATGGTCAAGTGCGGAGAGTGGGCCTTAAGGGGAATTACAAGTTTGTGGTGGTGTGATAATTAGTCTTCGAGTTTAACACTCCGATAATATTTTTCTTTCGACACTTTGCACAGGTGTGTGAAAAATATATTCATAAATATTTTCGTTCGCGCAGATGCGACGTTTGGCATTGAAGGTGGATAAATAAATATTAACTTTTTTAAAAATGAAAATAAAATTTTTTTTGGGGGAAAAAAAAAAAAAAAAAAAAAAATTTGTAACGCTTGGGGATTTAGGTAATTTGTTCATCCTTGATGTCTCTCATTGGATTTCGTAAACTGTACTCAAGTACCGCTGTCATTTTTCATTATGACGAGGATTAAAAACAAAGCGTCCCGGAGAGAGCATCCTGTTTTCGCTCGAGTTATTTTTTAAGTGCGTCACTGTAAATTTTGATTAAATACTCCTAAATAGTCACAAAAATCGATTACGTGCGAAAAATTTTAAAATTTGAGGTGTTTTAATTTTGTAAAGTTTAGTGCGTAATTTATATAATAATAACGAGTCACTTGTTGTTGTTGTTGTTGTTGTTCACTCGTGGATTGTGTGTGTCTGGTAAAAGGGATGAGGGTTTCCAAATATACCTCCCTCATCTAATTCCCCGCGGCCAAATTAGCCACGCACCCTGGTGAGTACTGGCGGGAATAAATCAAGCAAACGGAAGTCATAAAGTGGGGCGCCGAGGGCGACTAGTGATGGAACTAAGCGATAAAATACAAACGGGGGTGGGGGAAAGAGGGAGGAAATATGGCGGGAAGTGATTTACCATCACGCGGGGGACGTGAAGCATGGAGGGAAACTCTAACGATAAAAAAACACCTGGACAGGTGCGAGATCTGGAAATTGAGATTTTTTTTTTTTACTCGAGAAAACGAGGTTTTGGAAGTTGGTGGAACCACAGTGACTCATGTCGAGGTAGATTAACCCTTTGATTTGCACAATCGCATTGCAATTAGATTATCCGCGCAGCGTAAGCCACCGTATCTCTTTTCCCGGGGCATCGGTCACCTGTCCACTTCACCTGGATTAAATTTGCAGGTGTAATTAGTGTAATTGCTCTTGCTCTCGGTATCGACCCGTAAAAGTCGTACGTCCCCTCAATCCCGCTACGGGGTTAACTAACGATGACGCGTAACACGAGATTAACGTTTCTCTTTGATTATCCCTCCCTCATTTACTCTTTTCCTTTCTGGAACTCGTTCCCGCTCAATTACGTAATCAACCGTCTCGTCTCCGTGAAATGACAGCGGTCATCGATAATTTGCGTCGTAATTTATGAGCGAACCTGCCTCAAACCACAACGAGCGTTTAATTCAACGGCGGAGGAGTAATCCCTCATTATACTCGTTTGAGATAAAAGAGAAAAGTTTAACCCCATTTTAATCAACTCACTATAAAATCATTAAACTCCCAATTCGAAACTTTAAACTCCAACTTCAACTCGTGGCTTCGGAGCTAATTTTAGTCAGCCTCGAGTTGGCTGCTCGATGTTTTTTTTTTTGAGAAATAAAATCCCCAGGCTAAGAATCTTAATGGTAGGCAGGGTGCATTGCACAAATAACCCTCATTCAACGGTAATGGATCGTTACGGGTCTTTGAGAGAGAAGTTTGGGTAAAAAGTAACGGTGAGTTTACTTTTTGTCGTTTCAACGCAAGATGTACAGTTGAGTATTTTTGTAAGTTTAGTTTTAATTTTTCAAATTTTTTGTTAAATAATAATAATAAAAATTTTGGGATGAGAAAATATAGATGTAAAAATCAGGGTATTCATTAATTTAAATTATATTTTAAAATTTAATGTCGTTGAATTTTTAAAAAAAGGTAATCATTAATTCATTCGCACGTTCGTTGTCTTTATATTTTGTAGTTGCGTTTTGGCGACACTCACGTATGCCCGGTCGATCCTTAGTTTAAATGGAATATTAAATGAATTTCATTTTCTTTTCGAGAAAATTTTAAGTCGCCCGGCTACATTTTTGATATCCTTCGTTTGGGATTTTGAATTAGTTAGAGAAATGAATCCATTGCACTTTTATCCTACGTATATTTTAATTTTATCAATTATTCGACGTGAACTACGATCGGAGTTTTATTTAAATATTGAACGAAAGCGCGTTGTGGAAAATGAGAAGAATGATTGCGGAGCGAATCGCGATGTCGTTTGATTAGGTTTTGAAAGATTGTTTTAATAAATCCAAAATTTCACTGCAAATAAATTTTTCTCCCATTCCGAGAACGAACTGTCAATCTCGACTGAATTTTCTTTAGTACAATAAAACGGCGTTAAAGACGCGGTTGCAGACTCGCACTTGCATCGAAGATCCTCGAGTTTGATGTTGATGTGTGCGGTCTCTTTATCCATCTGAATTTCGTTATTTGCAAAAGGGATTCCTTTTCGTTTTCATCTTTCTACGATGGCTTATTGTATTTGTTGTACTGTATCACAACATTTGTTGGTTCGAGCAGAATTTTCGAGAAGAATAATTGGAAACTGGCTGCGAGCCAAGCTGATAGTATCTGGTGCGTGATTAATTTCTTGCCGAATGGCACACTTTATTGAAGCACGGCGCACGCGCTTGATGGCTTTTGATGAAAGAATTATTGCAATTGGACGTTTGTTTTTTGGAGCTTACTGTACTGTACTGTTTTATATATATTTTTTTTCTGTCGCTTTTTTCTAATTTTAAAAATGGGGAATTTTTTTTATTTTATTATGGAAGGCGTTTATAGCTGTGACAGGTGTTGCCAGTTTGGGTGAATAGCGTTGTAGATGTGAGTTTGTCTCCATTTGACGAAGGGTTTTTTGTTTTATTGTTTCAAATTTGAGATAGATGAAACGTCAGTTGGATTACTTATCAATATTTTATCCTTTTGGCTCGTATCGAGTCAAGTTTTGAATCTTTCATTTTGTTTATGGTTAATAAAAAATTTTTATTTCTCCGAGCAGGAAAATATTTGTTCGGAAGGGAAATATAAAAATGATTGCTTTTGGCTCGCTTGTCAGAGTTTTCAATTTTGTGTCGTGAAATTAATCAAAAGTTTTTAATTTTATATCTGACGGAAGTAGTGTACAAAATTTTGTTTTCCGCCGTCTAGTGAGAGAATTAGATATTATATATTTCGTGACACTGGGCGTAAAAATAAGACCTCCACTTTTTCTATCTTTTTTTTCTTCACTTTACTCTTATCTTTTTATCTCCCTGTCTTTTCTTCTTCTTCTTCCTTCTGCCACTTTTCCTTCCAACTGAAAATTGCGAGCTCTTTTCGCCAGCAAAAACAAGAGGCAGAAATGACGCAGAAACCTTAGCACGTTTCACCGGAACACGTGCCAACTGTTGATTGAATTTTTTTTCTCCACCTTTCCCATTTCCCAACTTTTTATATATATATTTTTTTTTTCTACCTCCGATTCTTTTACCCTGCAATATAATTTTACAACTTTCCATTTAACATTAGCAAACAACGTTGCGTAATCATCGCGTAAAAAATTTTCTAATTACTTATTTATTCACCTAGATTTTATTTTTTAAACTATAAACTAAATCTAAAGATTTTTTCCAGTTTTTTTACGGTATTACTAGACAGCAAAAAACGTGAACTCGCGCAATATCCATCGTGGCTAAGACGAGTCGGATTCCAACCACGTTTTGCGACTTTGATGATGCATTGAGCGGAGAGCTGCTCTCTCCGCTATCATCAATATCTAGCTGAGAAAGTGACTTGAATACAACTTTTAGATGCGGTACGTAGTGGTAGTGGTAGTGGAGTTGTGTGGAGTAGAAGAATCAATGCGTTTGGTTTGTGTATGGGTGGTCCTTTGCAGTATGACGACTTGATTAGGTGCGTGGGTAGCGGTGCAGACTGCGCGCTCGTGATGCAGTATTGGCGAAAAACTATTTATCCGGTAACCTGGTGACCACTTCGATTAGATTGTGATTGCAATGCGATTTGAACGTGACTTGAAAAGTGTAGACACGCAACAAGCTGAAAGCGAAAACAAGTCGCTTCTGTGAAATAATTGAGTTTTTGATTGTGAAATGTGAAATTGGGAAAAAGTTTTTAGTAAGTGGAGGGAAAATAAATTAAAAAAGAAGGGAAATTGCTTTTGTGCGGGTTTTTATTGTTATTGTTTAATACTTGACAGTGATGGTTAATCGTGTTTTTAAGAGCAGCTTTTGCCTTTTAAGCGGTTTCTTTTTTAACGCACTGTCGACATCTGGCGACTAGTCAATGAAACAAAATAATTACGTTATAGGTGAAGAGAGAAAAGGGCAAACAAGAGCAGTAAAGAGTTTTTGTTCATTAGTGGACAGATGGTTTTCATTGCAGTTGATTACAGAACGAATCGCGCATTTAAAATAAATGAACGTTAAAAAAAAGACAAAGAATTGAGGAAAAATGTCATTAGCTTTTCTACTGTAGACAGCTGTACTCGCCAAGAAAGTCAAAAACCATTAACGAAAACGTATCAGAAATTTTTTTTTTCCCCCCCCTGTTTTTCTTTACTTAAGAACCCAACTTCACATATTGTTCCTTAATGTTAACGATCCGTTCTTGAGGGGAAAAAATTTGACTTTTCTCGAGCTACGGTACCGAATAATTCCTTCGTAGATCGCTTTCGGAAATTGTCAAATGCGAAGGAACTGGAGTCATAAGCGAGATTGAAAGATTAACAAGCAAATAAAATGGAAAAGCATCTGCTGACAATTTTTATTAAGAGGATTTTCCCGCCTTCTCCCTTTTTTTTGGCGTTTTGGGAAATGGATATTATCATTCGGAATCGATAGAGTTGTTAAAAAAGATAGGATCATCTCATTTGCTTTGCGTTAATCATGAGCTGTCACGTTTTTCTCTCTCTCTCTCTTGGAGAATGGAACTCCCGCCATTTTTTCCTCTCTCTTTTCTCTCTCATTTAAATAGTGAATGCAATCGTATCGATTCGTTATCGTGCAGAAATTCACGGAATGAGGCGTTGGGTGATGTAGTTTTTGTCTAATGACTAAACCGGTTTTATTTACGCGAAAATAAAAAGTTTTATAAAAATAATAAAAAATTGGAGAATGATTAGTGCCGTTTGCGGGTGATAAATTTACTGACAAGTTTTGAGCGGGATAAATCTATCACGCGCTCTGAGGAAATTGTTCGGTTTCGTGTTTAGGGAGGTTTAAAAAAAAAAATTAAAAAAAGGTGGTAATCCAGATTAATTATTGTCAGTAGAATATGATGTTTGGAATTACAAATACGTCTTAATCCTGAATTGCACGCGCAAATTTCGCCCCCTAGATTAACGCGATGGAGGCTTTGCTGCTTAGCACGTGTGTCGTGAAAGCAGCCACAATTCAGGAGGAGCTTTTAGCGTGAGGGAAATTTTAAAGACGAAGTGGCGTTTTTTTGAAAATAGGTGAAGAAATGTTTTGTGTGGTTATTTTTTTGGTTGTAAATGTAAGGAGGTATTTTTATGTGTGAATTACGTGATGTGATTAATGAGTGGATGGCGATTGCGATGTCCAGTGAGAAAGAGAAAAGGGAGTTACGATGGTTTTGATGGGGTCGTGAAACATCTCCCACGCGCTGTAATGAGGCCACTGACTCTCGCAACTTTTACGACGACGTGTTATCGCGCCGTTGAAAGAGTGAACGCGGGAAGGGAAATCTTAATGATTGGAGCTGATGTGGCAACACTGTCGTGACGTATTAAATGAAACATTTTCTACAAACAGATTTTGACGTTAATTTTTCCGTGTGTGGAATAAAAAAAAATGTGGATTTTTGGATTTTTAGGAGTTGAATAAAAAAATTTTCTAAATTTGATTTTATTTTTTATGTTTTTTAGGTGTGCGTGTTTTGCGAACGTTTTCGTTTCGCATTTTTATTTTTATTTTTTTGTTTTGTTTTCGTTTTTTGTTACGAGGAAAGCGTAAAATTAATTACGTTAGAGTTTTACCTTCCAACAGAATGAAAATGGTTTAGAAGACAAAGAGTAGGAGGGAAAAAAAAAAGTGATTGGGTTGAGTTTCACGACTGAAGGACAAATTTAGTCGAATCGGACGTGGTTAGTTGCTAACATCGGTTTTGTCTTTCCCCAAGAGGAAGACGAGGACGTTTTCTTCCAATCATCATTTGCTATCCCGGTGTTCAGTTGAGCGCGCGGTTAATTGACACAGGACAAATTAACACGAATGGAGAACTTTGAACAGATCACTGATCTCGACTTTGCGGTGCCAACTGCCAAGCACGCATTTTAAAATAAACCTTTAATTCTCAAATTTTTTGGTTT
Source organism: Stigmatogaster subterranea (assembly GCA_034696085.1). Classification (NCBI taxonomy): domain Eukaryota; kingdom Metazoa; phylum Arthropoda; class Chilopoda; order Geophilomorpha; family Himantariidae; genus Stigmatogaster; species Stigmatogaster subterranea. The sequence continues at coordinate 697 of JAQIWS010000215.1, read as the reverse complement.
AAAAAAATCTCGAGTCGAATTTTTCTGATTTTGAGTACGTTGACGTCATCTATGATTTTAATGAAAATTTGTGGGACGTAGGGTACGTGGAGAGTCTCTTTTGGCGTAATTGCCGCTTTTCTGAACGCGGCGTGGGTTTGTGTGCGTCTGGCACTGACAGTCAATTCGTTAGCGTGGGTGTTTGCCTCAATTAGTGGCTGTCTTGGTGAAACATCGTTTGAATGCTAATGCACAAATCGGCCACTACCTCGGGTTGTGGCGTTTGCGTCACCGTGTTATTCATTTCGACTCCAAATTGAATCAATTACTACTAATGAACCTGCGCTAGTGCCAAAAGCCCGACTGTTCTCTCGGCTTATTTAGGTGAAAAAAGAAAGGTGTTCGATAATCCAGCTTTGAGAAGCTATTTAGTTTGCATTTTCGCTTTGAAAAACCTCCGTTGGGTGATAAACAATATTGAAAAATAATTTTCGACTGTGTAGTGTGTATTGATGATGTAAAAGCGTTACAGTCGTCGTCTTGACTACAATTATGAAGTGTAAAATGTTGGAATTGAGCGCTTAGCAATTGACGCTTAATGCGCTTCTCGCTGCAATTTGTTGTTGAGAGCGGTTTTTCGTAAAATCGTAAAATTTTCTCGGTGGGCATAAAACCGAGAAAATAATAGTTATATTTAATAGTTGTTTGGAGAGACAGG
>JAQIWS010000214.1:0-35228 GCA_034696085.1 Stigmatogaster subterranea | reverse complement strand
CCCAAAAAATATTAAGAGCTGCCAATAATGCAAGCAAAAAACGTCAATGTCGTATTTTTTCTGAGACAGAGGGAGTAAAATTTTTTAAACACTTGAATGGAACTTTCGAATTTTGACGGCCATATTTGAATTTGAAAGTGTTTATTTTAGAGATAAACGTAGGTAATTTGTGGGAAATGTAGTTACTTTTGAATATACGTAGCAAAAATTAATGAAAATTTAATTAATTTTCGCCGGATTTTTGGAAATTTCAGACCGTAACCAACGCCAACGATCCGTCGGTTTCTAGCTACCTTTAATCCTTGCGGGGTTTTTTACCGGTATAAATCGTTTAATAATGAAAATTGTTTACTGCGGTTTTCTTGACACTGTGTACGTTGTTCACCTTTCCATTTTAAAATCACTCACCACATTCGTTAATATTTTGTGGTTTGTCGGTGAATTTTCAAATAATAATTCAGACGGGTGTATTTGTTTCATTTTAATCCATTGAACGAGTGATAAATTTTGCGGCTGCGCGTATTTTTTGACAAGAGTTGATTTCGGTTTTTCTACAATCTTAACTAAGTTGCAGTTAGAAAATAAGTTATTCTTTGGTAGTGTTTTCTCCGACTAAAAAAAAAAAGTTGCGGATGTTGTGGTTCAACAACGGAGGAAAGAATAATTTAGAAGTGAAAGATATCTCTCCTTTCAATAAACAAACGGAGCTTCCACTTTTCTTCTCTGACTGTTGATAGTTATCTTACACTCGTTTGCGATTGATCAAACGTTGTTTCTTCGACTACTGTCACGTCTCGCTCTTTTTAACCCTTTGAAAGGGGAGATGAGAAAGGGCACATTGTTATTTTCCACGTTTTTTCTTCGGCTATCGAGTGTATAAACACACTCGTCTCAAAACAAGAACAACACACGTTCATTTTAAGGTAGTAGTGGCGGTGCTCTTAGCTGTGTGCTGTTTGTTTTGGGCGAGGCGGAGAGTAGAGTATAGTTAGCTAACTTTTCTCGATGGATTTTTTTTGTGAAAATGGAAGGTTCAACCAGGCTTTGTGTTCGGGATGAAGTGGTAATTACGTCGTGTCTGAAAGATTTAATTTACCACTTCATGCCTACCTCAATAGTCACAGTTCATCGTACAACGACGTGGACGAGAAAGAATTCGAACGATCTAACCAGGACCAGCCATACCGACCCAACGACATGCTTTGAGCTAAGGAGCAAACGAGTGGTTACATCGTGTTTTTTAAAGCGATGACTGGTCGTCTGCTTCTTAGCTCAATACTTGGTAATCATACAATACCTTAGGACTGCTGCAGCGCGCATCATCGGTTGAGAGGGGTTAAGTATAGAGACGGTAAGTAAATGTGATATACATTTTAATCCGAGTTCAATCTGTTCTCAACCCTTCCGCAAGTTCCATTGAATCAGTAACCCCCTTTACACCATTTTTATAAATTCAACAAATTAAACGTTAAGAATACCGTTTTTTATTTATTTTAACCTCATGACTCAATATTCTGCAAATATTTTATGGCTTCGAAATACTCACAAAATACAAAATTTCGCTAACACTCGGTTCAGTTTTGAAAATAAATCTATATCTCACTGAACCAACCAAACAATAGTTCATCGTTTTTTTTTGTTGATTGGTTATTTGCCTTTTCCATTAATAAGTAACGTGTAGCATTTTTAGCAATCCTTTCCTTAGAGGACGCAAGAAGCACTGTCACTTTCACACGCAACCTATGAGTTATTGTGGCGTGGGAGCAGATTTGTGAAGAGTTTGAACTTTCACCCCGGCAGCAGCCTTGAGAGGACCTTGTGGCTTGCTCTACACCTCTCCGTCGACAAGCAAATTCGGTGATATCTCGTTTCCATTATCAGCAACGGTGCTCGAGAATAATGAAAGGTTTGATACTGAAGAATTAGGTAAATTGGTAAAATTATCGTTTTTAAACATTTTTTTTGGTAAATTTTTAGCTGCAGACTCTGACGCTAGTCTATCCAGTGCTTCGTCGATCGGAAGAATCAAAAGAGATTTGATTGAATTTAGTTTTATATTGAGTAATTTTTGTTTTAGGCCAAGAAAATTGTGCGCGTTCTACAATTTGGCTGAACGAAGTCTTCTCGGTTTTAATCTGTTCGAAAGAGTCGGTAAATCTAGAAGAAATTCAAGTAAAAGTGATCAGGGGAGTCAACCGGACAGAAGCCCAAAAGTCATCACGTGGAGGCGGCACGGGGACCCAGGAAAATCAGGGTGAGAATGTGTTTAAATAAACATTTTTCGAATTTTTTTTTTAAATTTAATTTTGAAATGTAGAATTTTAGTAAAAGGAGAAAATCATCCGCCCGTGCTGGAGACAACGACTCCCGAAATTCGTCTGTGTCAATCGACGAATTAAGTTTGCTCGGTTTCGCGGATGAACTCGTTTACCCAACCCAACTCATATTTTGAATCTTCCGGTAAATATTACAACAAAATTTTTGTTAAGTTTTGTAGTGAAAATAACTGTGTCTTATCGTCTACTTTATGGATAAAGCGGTGGTTACGGGAATGTCACACGTAAATACGGAAAAATAATTTTTTTTGTTAAATATTTAAATTTAATATATCTGAGATTATTTTACAAAGAAATGCAGCAATTATTATCGTTTCGGTGCAACAGTGATGTGAAAAATTCCTACGTGTAATCATCGAGTATATCATATCGGGAACATTCAGGTATATAAAAAAAAGGAAAACGGCTAAAAATTCAATATAAAATAAATTAATTGATTTTATTTTTGTAAGATATTAAAACGTTAAGTTTGTTACGTCCAGTGCATCTGAATCAAGCACCGATTATTGGTTAGTATTTCAAAAGATACACAAAAATTATCCATTTACTGTAACATTGGAAAAATAATCCACAAAAAAAATTAACTGAAGCCAATTGCAGTGTTTCCTGGAGAAATATCCGAACTGCTACTTTGCACTACATGTATAACGGTTCCTGCTTGGATCCACCTGTCAACGTGCGAGTAGGATGGCAATGTCCGGAAAGTAAAAAAATGTCACACCTGCAGGTAATTATGTCTTCCATAAAACACTTAACTTGCTTGCTGCCTACTTCAAACACTTTTTACTCTTCTTTTCCCTTCGCATGAATGAATGAATAATGGCGAAAAAACAAAAAAAAAATCTCAAAGTTGTTGGGTTTTCAGAATACAGTATACCCAAAAAAGAATTAATTTTTTTTTAATTTTTTTTTGGTTACGGTTATCCGTTGGCTCATTTTCATTCTTTCTGGCAGGTCTAATGGATGTTTTTTGTGTGTTAAAAAAAAATGTTAATATGCGACAAAGGATACCACATATTTTGTGTGTTAAAAAAAAAATGTTAATATGCGACAAAGGATACCACATATTTTGCTTGAAACGTGCCATGACTCCGATACCGAAACACGGCTGGAAATGCAAAGTAAATTTTTATCGCTTTTGTATAAATTTATATCTGTAAAAAATATTTAAATATTTTTTTTTGCAGAATTGTCGTTTATGCACCCAGTTCTCGATGGAATAGGAATTATACGGTTTGTGACAGTTGTTACCAACAGAGAAATAAGGGGTTAGCATGTCCCTTGTGTGGAAGTTCCAAAAAGACATGGTGCAGTGCAACGTGTGCCGAAAGTAATTATTTAAGTGTTGATTTATATTTAGTCAGTTTGTTTTAATGCGCTTGATCGATTAGGTATACTATATCCAGAAATAGATCTACTCAGCGAACCGGGAGTATGTTTGCTCGCTTTGTAATCCACACAGAACGAAAACTGAAGCTATAATTTGTCGTTTTAAATATTTTTTTTAAATTATTTACGATGTGTTTTTATTTTAAAAAAAAAAAATTCTTAGTTCGAGTTGTCATGAACAAAGATGAAAGTCTTTTCTCCGAAGGTGACGTATAGATTTGACCTGTTCGTCTAATGAGGATTCTGTGTGCAGCATGGATATTGATCTCCTAGCTACTGAAAGAGTAAGTTTTTGTTAATTTTTTAACAAATAGAATTGTTTATACATAATTCTCTTCGTAGAGTGCTCAGCAGCTTCACCAGTTATCGGTTGGGATTTTTAGATGATCTACCTCAAAGTGCTAAAACCCTCTCGGTTATCGTCAAAACTATACAGTATGGGGAAATCGGCAGGACGAAAGAGAATGGGTATTGGGAGACCAAGAGTACCGGAAAATTTTAGTTATTGTGTGAAATTTGTAGGTTATTTATTTTTTATATTCAGAAAAGTTCAAAATTTGTAAGTATGCGACGACGGGTAAAATCTTGGAAAAAAACGCGGTCCGAAATCAAAATTGAAACCCGATAAAATTTCAACTTTCTCTCCTAACGAATCTTTTAGTTACTGAAAAATACAATAAAAATTATTTCTTAATACAAATTTTCATTAATCCACCACCGGTGATTGATCCATGTCTTGTCATTTCATAGTAGCAAATGCCTATGAATATCCAAAATATCTTTGGCATTTCCCTACAAATGAGAAAAATTAGAAAAGAAAAAGAAAATTTCAGTCAAGAAAAACTAAAAACGTTTAGTCGATTTTAAAAAAGTGTAATAAGAAATCACATCGTTGTGTTGCTGTGAATTGGAAATAAAATTCATTCCCTCCGCCCCCCCCCCAAAAAAAAAAGAAAAATCAAAATTTATTTCAATTAATTATTATTGATCTTATTACTTGGTATTCCAGTTACCACGTTTTTTCTTTCCAAATAGATCAAACGGTAAATTCCTAAACACAGGTGGCGTTGACAGTTGACCACATACCACATTCCAGGTGACTAGCAAGAGATGTCCACTTCTTAAAATAACAAAAATTCTCTCATTCAGTTTTGAAAATAGAATAAAACCAAAAGATTTTGGTCTTTGATCCAAAACTCAAACATCTGAAATGAAATTACCCGTATTCACAAATAAAGTAACATACACCTCGTTTTCCAACTCAGCTGTCTTGTACTTTGGAGATTTAAGACCGCGTAATGCCTTTGTTTTATTCCAAAATTTTCTTCTTCTCTTCTATTTGCTTGAGTTTTCTCGCTTCCTTTCCATTCCACCTTCAAATATGTGAACTGTATAGTGTATGCCTGAAAAAAATATATCGAATAAATTAAGATAAAATAATTACAAAATTGAAGTTTGAATTTAATTTTCCGCGTTTGTAAGCTAATTCGTTAGTAATCGAGTCGAAATAATTGATTTTCCAAGTATTTATTCAAATCAACTAATGTTTTGTTTTAGCTTTTAGGTTCGCGAGCATAATCAATTCTTTATTCGACACCGTCACAAAGTCAACTTCTTTTCGAAACAGCCGTATAAAAATTTAAAATTTCTTTTTCGCCACGAAAACATAAATTTTAAATCTCACGTTACCTTTCTTTCTCCTCGTGCAAACACAAAAATCTGATGGCCTTCGACTACATCGTTAAAGCGGTATAAATCCGTAGAATCTAAATTCATCAGTTCTTGTTTTCCAGCTTTTACGTCGCTTCTTCTTTAAGTTGTAACATCTTTAGATCGCGTCTTATTAAATATTATTCATCTCACAATCAGTCAACCCTTGTTGAGGTGGCGGTAAAGATGGATGACCATTCTGCGACGGCGCGCGATTCATATTTTAGCGGCCACGAACTGAACTAATGCTGAATCTTGATACAGGCGCATAAAATTAATTATTCGTCGACGGAAACGTACAATTGATTTTTTACCTGTATTCGATGGAATTGTGACCGAAACTGACTAATCCCCATGCGAAATTTATTAATAACTTGCAACGATTTTTATATTTATCTACACTATCTGTATACGAGTAATTTAAAACCGTTCGATCGTTTTATAAAGTCAAAAAAAATTGTAACGAGAGAAGTAAAAATATTTCGTTCGTTAGATTTTTTTTTTATTTTTTTTTAAAAAAATCGATTTATTTCAAATTTTTTATTTCACGAACAATAAAAAACTTTTTCCATTTTGAATTACAACAAAAAGAAAAATATTCCGAAGATCGGGAAATATGTAATTTTAACGCAAAAAAAAAATATTCCGGTCAACAGTAAATTTATCACATCCTTTATCACTAATTTCCTTCTCGAGACCTTCGCTTAGAGCCTTACAATTTTTTACATGCTTCTCGAGGTTCAATTTTGTCACAAATATTTTTGCGCACACCGCGCAAGGAAATTGACGCAATTTTACAATGCCAATTTTCACTTGTAAATTTAATTTCCCACTTTTTTTTAAGTACCGTTCTTCGTTTAATATTCGTCTACTTATCTTTTTTTCCACATCCCAAAGTTGGTGTTTTAAATTTGTATCAAACGTGGTATTTGACACGCGCATAAATATTTCATTTTTGTAACTTTCGGCGCGATCGAATTTAATAGTGTACGGTTCACACACATTGGACGGGGGTAATTGCGACGTTGGTTGATTTAATAATTGCTTTTTTAAAAGAAAATAATTGTCATGAACACGACGTTCGTATTCGTGACAATGACAATTAATTACTGGACAATTATGTATAGCTAAAGAATCCATTCGTATCGCTGTAACATTAAAAAAAAATAATTAATAAATACGCTTGATCAATATTTTCTTAAAATTTTACCCAAAGTATTCCAGTTAATTCTACCCGGCTCCTGCACCAAATCTGCGCGCGGTGGTAAAATTGCGTGCTCGTTAACCTTAAAATAGGACGTTATAATTAATATTTTAAACTTAATTTAGAGTTTTAAAATTTTCACAATTAAATTACTTACGCGAATCGAAGTTTTCTTCGCGTCTCTCCATTTTTGATACTCTAGGTGATCTGACATAATTTCAACTAAATAAGGATATAAAATAGTTACGTGTTCTAAAATTAATATAACACCAGTAATCACTGCGAAAAATATTGGTCAGTAATTTCGATCGGCAAAAATTACCCCAAGAAAAAACGGTCTTTCAGCTACTGACGGGTGTTTTTCTTAAAACCACGTGATAATCTATTTGAACATGGCGCTCAAAAATGAAAATGGAAGTATAAGCGTCGTAGCGCGCCAAGCGGAGAGGGTGTAAACTAAAGTACGTTTGACTATTTTATCCCTTATTTATTTTACCACGAAAAATTAACTTAACGTGGCGATATTTCTTGCACCGCCTGTCGTCAGTAATAAGACTCAACATCAAATTTAAAGTGTAATTTTAATAAATTAAAGGATTACATATTGCGGTTAGTCCGTTTTCATCTAAAACAAAATAAATGTATAAGTTTTCCGGTTTTTAAAAAAAATTCGTAATCCTGGGTATAACATTTCGTTGATACTGAAATCAAAAATTTTCTTTCTTCTTCGCAAGAATGTAGAGGCTTTGCTAAACCGCCATCTCGCGACTATATTTACGGCCGCGCGTGCGCAGTTTCAACGAGGTGCGAGTTGGTCCATAACCCCCTGTAGTAAAACACGTTTTCCTACAGGGGGTTATGGTTGGTCAAGTCATCACCTCCTATAGTTCAAATAGAATAACGGATGTAATCGTTTGTCCGGAAAAAAAAATGTCTGCCATTAACGGGAACGATGCGATTGAGGTAAAACTGTCCGAATTTTTATAGCAACGCAGAGCGAAACCAACTAAGAATGGCATAAGCGCTGCTTCACTAGATATCCGAGTTAAGTAATTAATTTATATCCGTAATTACAACTTATTACAATTAATTTTTTTTTGTACTTGAAGTTAAAAAGCGTACAGTCTGATGCGGATTCGAAACAAACGGTAGCGTTTTGGACATTCGTGTAAAAGTAGGTAAAACAGAAAATGGACACGTTTCGATCGATACAGGCAAAAAAAAATCAAAGCTTCGAGTACAAACTACAGGTACTCAGCTATAAAATGCGTGAAAATTTGTTTGACGTTTATTGTTATATATTGTGTAAACTGTTAAATCGGACAAAACGTCCGAGAAAATTATTGAATTGAGAAAATACAGATTTTGGCAATTTTAAATAAGCGCTTCAAAAACTGAAAATAGGAAATTGTCACTAATTATCGAATTAGGACAGCCATAAAAGGATGAAAATGACGAATAAACCCGATACAAAGATGTCAACGTAATTGTGAATCCGTCTGTGCAAAATATAAAATTGCGACTCAGTATAATCGTAAGTATAAAATTATTCACGCGGTAATAATTAAAATTTTGTCGTAACAGGAATTTTTCGAAAATCCCGCGGTCAGACCTGGTGGACTTAAATTGTTTCCAACTCGCGTCACTGGACTGTACGAGTTACGAAACATGGCAAAAATACGAAAGTTATACCGGTGAAATCGAGCCATTGGATCAAAAACGAACATTTCGTTGAAAATGAATTGGATATTGATTTTCACATCGTGTATCTTAACCCAGTAATAACAACAGCGTTTGAATCATCGTTCATCCACGTTGAGTCCGAAAAATAATATTAGTAAGAATTAAATAAAATTACAGTTGCAATTTTTTTTACAGATTCTGTACGCCTGATGCCGTTTACAGAAATTTGATCACGAACGCATCGTTGTGAGAATTACAGCTGTATTTCGCGTGGAAGGTATAAATTAAAATTTTTTTACTAATTTAAATACTTAGGTTCGTTTATTTTAATCATTTTTATCGAGAAACGAAGAATGTTAACAACAAATTAAATATTCTTTCCGTTACCGAACAATTTATACTCATCCAGGAAGGTAATCTGGTATTTAACGAAAATAATTTTTTTCACACTCGGTGGAACCGTTTTACTGAATACCAATCGATAATAATTTATCTCACGCTACTTTAATTCCAACATGTTTCAGTAATTCTTCGAATGTACCATATTTTTTATTTTATTTCGTTTTAATCGTAATTTTTAAATTAAGATAAAGCCGTATCACGTAGGATTAAAATGGACAGTTCAAAATAAACACGTGATTGGTGAGTCTCTCATTCGGAGTAAATGGTCTCAAAGTAATTTAAAGTTCTTTTTCAGTTAAAAGGAAATAACGCGTTTGGTATGGACTTGAAAAATCTGCCGTTTGAGATGCTGGCAAGAAGTTTTAATACTTATAATTACGCGCAAATATTGGAAGAATCGGTTATTGTCATCTCTTTTTTTTTGGATTCGCGGGTAAAGATTTAATTTATCGTAATAAGTGAAATAACAGATGTTTAACGTTTAGGGTAGAAATTCGTTCGATAATATGTTCATCGATCCACATTTTGAAAATTATTGCGCGGTGCGTTCTTGTTCACATTTGAATCTAAATCAACCAAAGGAAGAAAGTGTGGTACGTTTTATAAATTAAATTTGAAGATTATTTTGTTAGATGTTACTCGAAATTGTCTTCTAAGAAATGGTTTGAGATTCTCGTGTAAACCTATTCCGGTTTTAAATAATTTAAAAAGAAATAAAATGACAAAAGTAATTTACGATTTTAATAAGTTTTATTAGTTGTTATAAAGATTATCTTTTTTTTTGGTGCGGCTGTAATTTTTAGTTATGCAAAAAGGGGAATTTCGAGAAAAGTAACAAAATTGAGTTTTTAGCGGTGGTCATTACTGGAGTCGCAGTGACGAATTAAAAGGACACACACAGTTGAATCTGGACTCAATTAACCTGAACCTGGACCGACCGGACTAAATCTCATTTAATGATTGTTTTCTCAAATAGTTGAGAAAAAAAAAGGAAACATGTTAGCCTATCTCTTGGATTAATTTGATTCTTGGATGGATGAATTACACGTTTTTTCTTTCTTTCAGTAAACGAAAAGTTAAATTTATTCTAGGGCCCTTTATTTTTATCCGTTTTGGTAGAGAATGAGTCCAATATTTATTTGTTGGATATCGCATGATCAAGACACTTCCATTTTCTAGGTTAATTTTTCGTTTCGGTTCGGTGGAAGATGTTTTTACCCGGGATTTATCCTTGTGAGGTTTCAATATGAAATCACGGTTTTCCCCGAGTGATAAACTGACGATTGGTGCGAATGGTTCCAAATCTTCCTCCGAATCTCTGTGATGCCCTATATAAGCCTCGCCGTCCTTGTATCTGTGGAAAAAATACGTTCGGATTTTATTACATTTTGTTTTCAGTTCGATTTTACCTGTTAATTACGACGAAGTTAAAACAACAATCGGTTATGTTTTGAATCGCGTCTCGTATCTCAATTAAAAAATCTGGCCATTGAAGCCCCGGGAAACTGTTCCCAGCGAATGAATATTCAAGTCCGGGGTTTCCGTACATGACCTGCAAGTAGAAAGTGATTATAAAAATTCCGGTATATATAATTATTCCTCACCTGTTGACGCGGTATCGGCAACCATTTTGTGCAAACCTTTACTTCAGCTAATTTTCCGGTGAAATACTTGTTAGCTAACGCTTCCTCTAAAAAATCAAAAAGTTTGTTCGCGGTATGAACAGGAAAAATTACGGCGTAATCCAAATGCAGCCCATCGTCTTTGATTTTTTCCCAATTTAACGGCGTAACAACAGATTGTAACAGCGATGCCCTGGATATTGTACCGTTCTGCTCCATCGTATAAAATCGATGGCTTTATCGAGACAAACTCAACTTCGGTAGTTTTATACGATTATGAATTTTACTCTCTAAATAAAATAACGCGAGAATTTTGAATACTGGTATATTAAAAAAAAATTTAATATCGTTACTAATAAATCACCGCAAAATGCTTTAACGAAATTGGTCATTTTATTTTAGATAAAATTTCTCGTTTTAGACAAAACACTCATAAATGTGTAAATAGTCGAATTTAAAGTTAAAAAAAAAATTTCCACATTACTACATAAAGACATTCGCTGAACGATTTCATTCAGATGTTGTTGAGAAACCGTAGTCGTGGAAGGTGAATACAGTACTGTAAAATTTTGAAGCATGGAGTCAAACAAACAATATAAGGGAGAAAGCAAAAAAAGCGCTGAACCGAATAGAAAAAATGATATTAAGTCTGAGGAATACAGAACCGTCTCTCTTCGGTCTATAAAAAAATCTACATCGAATGGTTCTGAATTGGATTTGGCTATAAAAAAAGGATTACGCGAAATTTTGGTCAAATGTTTAAAACATTGCAGCGAGACCGAGGACGAACTCGACCATTTAATTTCCATCGTGACATCACGAAACCAAAATGGAAAACTAGAATTGAACAGAGGTACTACCAAGAATAACAAAGTGGAAAATACTCTTAAAAAAGTAAATCATTACGACGGCATTTCACCCGTGACAAATTCTTCCGAACTTAAAAAGGAGGACTGGGTTGTCGTGAATTTTCCACTGGAAGGGAAAGACCGGTTTTACGTCGGCCAAATTGTAAACATAAATGGCTCTGAAATAGAGGCGTCATTTTTAGAACGCTACAGGCGACGATTAAATTGTTTTGCTCGCCCACACGAACCAAGGCTTTGCTCGTTCGAATTTAAACGAGTAATTGGAAAAGTCGTTCCTCCCGAGGACGGATCTCGCGGAAAATTGATTTTTAACTTCGATTGTAAAAACTGGTTGTAAACGTACGTGATTTATTAAATTACCTTTACGATTCATGCGCGAGCGTAAAGGTACAGTAATATTAAAATGTGAAAATTTGGAAACGGATGATTTTTTTTTAATTTCGGAAATTTACCATTTCTGTTTAAAAGTTGTAACCTAAATCAATGGTTCTATGGTAAATCTACGGAATGGTTTTCCGTAGACGGCAGGTTTTTTTTTTTTGTAAAACAGTTTTTATTTCTTGTATTCCATATATTTTTTTTTCTCGCAAACGCGTAGATCACCTTCAATAACGAATAAATCATCGCGCAAATTTCCAATCTTCGATGCGCGCTTTATCTTTTTAAATCCCTATTTGAAATATAAAAGAATACCGTAATTTGCGGAACAGAAAGTTTAGATCTACAACTAACTAACCGTTGAGATGAATTGGCCACGAGAGTTAATTAGTGGACAAGTTCAGAAAAATTTATTTAAATAGGGAAGTTAATGAAACGGGGAGCGACTGTTTCTTTTATTACCATTCTGTGCAATGCGAAATCACTGTTGTTTGTGAAAGAAAAAGCAATATACGTATAAGTATATTAATTATCGATTTTATTTTGCGGGGGAAAAAAAAAATAAACCTATTGTAGTTTCGCAGCGCCTACGTGTACCCGAAAATTTGCGTTCGATCTACCGCAGCGTGAAAAAAATAAAATAAAAACCTACTAGCTTCGCAATGCCATCCTTTCTCGTTAATCTACTGTATTTATCTGAACAACGTAAACATTTTCCGCGCGAGTTGGTAAACGTCTACCACTGAAGTAGTTGTAGTGACGCTAGTGGTTCGGTTTACTGTAACTCTTCCGACGCGAACTCTTACAGTCGCGACCGCGTAGGTAATAATCTCGAATTAGTAATTAAACTACATTTAACATCTTCCGTTTAATAGTCAGTCAATTTACCGAACTCAACGGGAATGGGAAGCGTTCCATATGAAAAATGCCGGCAACATAAGTATTACAATGGTTACCATGACTACGACCAAGACCAATGTCGCGAAGCTATAATCTTCGATTCGTCTAGCGGAGTCTACTAAATATAAAAGTAACGCAACTTCGACTCCATCCCGTCGATAACGTTCTGCGACCATGTCTTCGTCGTTGCTTCGAAATCTTAGTGACATATTCCGTAGATTCTAAGGGAACTAAATTGTAAACATTACAACATAGATTACTAAATTTCCATTTAGTATAACCGCGCCACATTTACCTGTACTTATAAATTAGTGTCGAGCTTCCTTTCTACCGACGCCGCGGTTAGTCGACTGACGCGACAATAAGTACTGTAATTCACGAGGATAACTAATTTAATACCGTGCGACGTAAATAAAAAAAGAAACTGTTTGAATTGAATACCCGTATATATTTACGACAAGGTCGGGTAAAACGGTTTCCGTGTGAACAACACGCAGAACCGTATAAACGTCCGAATGTTTAAACATTCACGTAGAATACGATCCAATACATTTTCCAACAGCACACGCAGACGTTCTTTAACTTTTATACCACGTGACAACACAATAAGATGCAAATTATTGATATTTTTTTTAAGCTCATGATTCAGTTATTGTACGCGTGTAAGTTATTTATTTAAATTAAGGAAAAAAATTTTAGATTTGTGGACAACGTAGATTCGCCGCTTGTATTACGATGACAAAAGTTTTTTGATCAAAACTTAACAACGCAAAAATTAGTGAGAAAATTGTGGAAATAACGAGGGAAGGATGGAAGTACGGAAAAGGACAGTTGTTAGACGCATTCAATTATTACAGTTCTGATATCTGTACCATCTAGAACAAATTGATCCACCCAACATCATCAGCGGATAATCGAACTACAAGTATTTTAATTTGTTGAAAATACCGTTGATAATATCTTCAAAAGTTTAAACAAAATATTTTAACTACTAATTAATCTTAAGATTCGAAGTTTGTACTTTTACATAGAGTGAATAACTTTAACATTATTTTCACGAACAAATATTAAATTGTAACAAACTGTCACCCGGGGCCATTTAGTGTCAAAATTTCTAACTATCCGCGGCAAGCTCAACAGGGAATCGGTAGACGTCAAAGGACCGTTATACTTGTACAATAGTAAAACCATCGGCGAAATCCTTTTTTTTTTAATTTATCCCGTTTACTCGTATTTTACTATAAAATTCTGCCGTAATAAACCGCTTAAAAAAAATTACGAATTACTTGTAAACACCAACACCGAAATAAAAAACTTGGCACAGCACCAACAACGCGAGGTGAAGGTCTCCGTGTAAGCATACTCTTTTATGACCGTCGAGTCTCTATGACGTCAGAGCGAATAGATTAATGAGTCACAACCGCTCTTATTGCTTTAGTCACGCCCCCTCCCAGTCAGAAAAACGTGGAAGGGCTTTCCCGACCCTTGACTTCTTATTTGAAATTGTATGCGGCAATTGTAAAAACATCCAGTCAGTAAGCTGCGTTGCAATACAAACGTAGAATAAATTAGAGCGGGATATTATTTACTAAACGTGTATACTATTTTTCCCCTCGAAAACGAGTGATAATGGAATTGAAATAAATCTATTATAATTTATTTTATTCGAAATAAATCGCGTTGGCGAAGATATAAGTAGTTGGTCAAAAATTTAGAATTTCGTTACACGTCGTAGAAAGAAACAGATCAGTGGTGAGTAAAAGACGCGGGAGTTTTTTTTTTGGTAATAATTTCGAACGTTATTTCACTATAGGTTAATTAATTTAACGAAAACTGTGGCTACAATCAAATTTATTTAATTTAAAGGGGTCCCGCGGTCATGAGTTTTTTTCAAACGTTACCCGATGAAATCAAAATAATTATTTTTTCTTATATATCTTTTTACGATTTAATTACCAGTGTAAAAAATGTTTGTTTAAAATGGAGGACGCTTGTTTGTGCTCCGGTGACAATTAAACGCATCGAAATCGATCGAGCGTATCCTCTTGAAAAGATTATTAAACGCTTGCGGGCTATCGACGAGGTACATAGCACTACTGAAAGGAAGCCTCCCTTTTTTGATGCAAACGTTATTCAAAGTTGTCATTTAAAGTCCTGCAACTTTAATTCTTACACGGAATTAAGCCAGTTAATCGCGTACTTTCCTAAACTGGCGCGATTAATTGTCTCTGACTGTTGTTTCGTTCGCCGAGTAACTGATTACGAGATTCGTAGATGTTTTGGAGCGGATAAAATTCTTGCTGTCGCTTCAACTTGTACTGAACTGACGACGCTTAAATCGGATACCCAGTGCTCGTTTACCAGATAGTAAGTTTAATAAGTTTAGAAGAAAAGAGAGTTTAAAAATTTAATAAAACTTTAAGCTCCTTCGAAAAGCTGATTAATTCGCGTGGTCAGCATTTAATGTCACTCAGCTTGAATGGCCGTAATTTAAAAAAAATTCACGTCGATGTGTTAAGCCGTTGCAGAAAATTGAAAGAACTCAATTTATATAGCCTTTTTTCCATAACTTTCTCCGATCTAACGTCGATAACTGTAAGTATAATATTGGTAGTACTTTGTAGTGGTTTGTATTTTAATTTTTTTTGTGGGGGATAGGAATTACGCGCTTTGAAGTCGTTGACATTAAACTACGCGATTATCGTAACGGCGAATGAATTTGTCGCGATATTTCAAAAATGGTTACTATTGGACTTGAGATCCCTAAATCTAAGCTCGTGTTACGAATTAAATGACGCCGCCATCATCGCGATAGCGAAAAGGTAAATTGAATACTTTCGTTATATCATTAAATCGTTTAACTATTATTTACGCAGTCACCGATATTTAAAGCGCTTAAATTTAACGGGTTGCGGAAAAATAACGGCCGCTGGAGTCAGCGCAGTACGT
Organism: Stigmatogaster subterranea; assembly: GCA_034696085.1. Taxonomy (NCBI): domain Eukaryota; kingdom Metazoa; phylum Arthropoda; class Chilopoda; order Geophilomorpha; family Himantariidae; genus Stigmatogaster; species Stigmatogaster subterranea. The sequence goes on along the minus strand of JAQIWS010000214.1, from coordinate 19,786 downwards.
CGAATTTGCAGGTAAATAATATGCCGTACACTTTCGAGCAGTATACTATAATTTTTGTCTTTTGTCTCAGTGATTTGAAGGACGTGAGCCATGAAAAGCATTTTACCAAAATCGTTCGAAAGTACAAATGTAACAACGACCGTAAAATATTGCGTTATTTATAATTATTTTTCCGTAATAGTTATGTTTGTGACCGTCAAAACGTCAAACCGTGAAGGAGATTGCTTTCCACGCGCAGAATAAATCGTACTTGAACTCAAATTACTCGTATTTCGTATTTATTCACTCGTCTTTTACATAAATCTTCAACACAATACATACACGCACGTGAGAAAACAGAGAAAACTAATCAAGTATTTTTCCATCCGTTAGGCTGGAAAAAAAGAGAATAGAATTATGCTGTTTAAGAATTTTTTCAGAAGTGAAAAGTGAGCCCCTCCAAAACAAAAACCCCAAGATGGTGAAATCGCCACTCGCTAAAGATATAGAAAGTGGTTTCTCTGCCACGGAAAATATCGGACAAAAAATGTAACGAAAGAAACCGGTATAATCCATCAGTGAACGAAATACAGTAACAAAATAACTGCCGCGCTCTCTTGTATTAAAAAATGATGTATTTGTGTAATAAAAGGAAATTTTATAACGAGAACTGAGTGAACTATTGTATAAAAACACCGTTATTATTGAGGAGGTGAAAGGATAAAATTGGTGCGTGTTATTCACCTTCGAAAAAAATTGTATTCGAAAAGGAGGAGGGTGGTCTGTAAACGTCACCTGATGTTTCACCTTCGAAATTGTATTCGAAAAGAAGGAGGAGGGTTGTCTGTAAACGTCACCTGATGTGTGTTATTCACCTTCGAAAAAATTGTATTCGAAAAGGAGGAGGAGGGTGGTCTGTAAACGTCACCTGATGTTTCATCTTCGAAATTGTATTCGAATAGAAGAAGGATGGTGAGCTGTAATTGCTAATATATATTTTCCAGCCAAAAATTGAATAAAATGAGACAACAAAAAATGAAACAAATGTTAAAAAAAAAATCAATGAACGATTATGTAATTTCATCCGACTACCGAAACAGAGGATTCTTCCTGTTTGGGAAATTTTTTTTTTTTGGGTCAAGTTTTCATTAATTCTCGCGAATTTGCGTACGTAATAAACTAGAAGATCTTTCGAAACTACAGTAACAACGAGTTAAAATAAAATAAAGTTTTGTTTAACGCGAGTTTGTTAACTCTTAATTAACCACTTAATCATCGTAGAATAGAAATATTATAATTTAAGTTGAGGAGAAACGCGGTATTTTTTCTGGATAAACCTTGAACAACGGTTTGCTCGCATCGAATATTCGCTTTAAAATGTGGTAACGCTGTTAAATTATTTTTGTAGTGTAATCTATACTAATCGTCACCCGCTGATAAAGAAATCAGTTTTCCGTAAAAAAATGGTGGAAAAAAAATTTCTGTTATTTTACAAATCCACATTGTCGATGGAAAATTGGGAATCGCTGTCTGCGTTGTTATGGTAAAAATCGTCGGACATGTTGAGCAGCTCATCAAACAGCGCTGACTGTGTCTTTTTAGCTTCGAGTTTCGCCCGCAGAAAAAAAGGACACGCACGGTGTATTTATGAGCGTCTTATAGAACAAAAATTAATAAAAAAAATTTACAACTAAAATTCTATCGACAAATTCTTTACGCCTGCGACGATTTATTCCGATACAATTTTTTTTGTGGGTCAAAGTCATTAATCTCGCGGAATATGAAGCGCATGGATGAAGCCATTATCCAATGACACATAAGCGCACGTCACTACCACAGGTGGCGCCATTTACTGTGCGTTACGTACTTATTAACGACGTTGGAGTTTCTTTTTCCGTCGTTATTGCTGTTTCTAAATTTGTGCGAAAAAGCAAACATTTCGTCGACTACCATCCAGTGGAAACAACAGTAAGTACGCTTTTCCCGCGAATTAATCCTCAGACAAATACGTTAATGAACGTGCTACGGAATATGTTGTTTCGTACAACAAATATTCTAGTTCGATGATCAGTTACGCGCGTCGGGTTCCAAATAATTCGACGCACGCCAGTATTACGGTTTATAAAAACTCGTGTTTATTCGGTGGTTCAATCTTAAGATCTAACAAAATACAAAGGTGACGGGTTTTTATACGTCTTGGTTCTATGACGTAGTTTGACGCTAATTTTAAAGTGCGCCCCCTCCCGCCACATCCCAATCCCAAAACTAACATTCTAGTTTTTACAGAATACGAGGTCCGTAACATAGAAATTAGTCAACGATTTTTAAGTCACTTCGTGTACGCATTTTGTACCGTTATGGGGGTAGAACTCATTGTCAACGAATAACTAAAATAATTAATGATACTAGCGATGCAATTAAGGTATTTACATGAAGGTTTAAATACTAATATAGTAATTTTACTTTAGTTACAGATTGTTAGGTATTACGATGGGACGTAATATGCAGCACACAGACCCTATCACAAGCCGGCGCAAGATTTTCGCAATCGAGGAAAATACTGCGATGGAGAAAAACTTCCTGCGCATCGGTTCAAATTGTCCTCAGGAAGCGAATACTTCAACACGATTCTAAAGAACAGCGCGAACGGTATTGTATTTCCAAAGCGATACAGCATATACTCAATTTTCTTTATAAGACATATTTTTTTTTCAAGTAGAAGTAAAAGATTCCTCGGATGAACAACAAGTATTCAATATTTGGCTAGAGAGAATTTGTCAGAGGATGAAAAACCGCCGAAATTGGCACTTTTAAACTTTTTAACGATTCACACTAACAATTAGATTAATCCAATTTTGGATAACAAAACTGTTTGTTTGGTTATGATCTCATCAGGTATAATTATGACTAAGAATCCTAACAGATATAATAAACAAATCGACAACTCTGCTTTATCGAACTTTACCTCGAACGAAATTCTTGTATTCTGTTGAATTGTACTAAATAAAATTATTGTTGAGTCCATAAAACATTATAAAGATTTGTAAATTATATTTAATCATAATTTACAATCCAACATACAACGGTCATTTGTAATAAATATTCATGATTAAATAAAACTATATAAGTAACGAATTACATGAAATTTCCAATGACTAGAAAACCGAAAAGTAAAAAATTTCGACTTTAAAAGTCAAACAAAACGCCGGTTTAACACACCTGTTTAAAATTTACTTCAATTACACGTGTTTGTTCCGAAAATTTAATTTTAAAATGTCAATTTTCGGTCGAAAAATTTTGTTTATCCCATAAACTTCAATTTTGTGCGATTTTTTATTTTTTCCTAATACAAAAAAAATTAAATTGCGTTTTATTTTTTTTTCAAAACGAAATCGGGTTAATTTCTATTGCCGGTGAATTACACAAATGTAGGAATAGGCTAAATGTGTGGTGGTCATCATTTTTGGTGACACTTTTTGAGAACGATATTGATGCGGTATATCCGGTCAGAAATCCCATTATGTATAATTTATTTCAAATTTAATTTAGAGGTCCTGAAATCTCATCTAATTGTATCCCACTTCGCGTGTGACGTCACAGCCTAGCTTCTCTCGATGTTGGAGCGGTTGTTTAGTGACGTCATCGGGGCTTGATCTATCTGGATACAAAATTTATTACACAGGTATCGAAAGTGTACTTTAATTTTTCATTCGCTTATAAAATTTACAATTTTCGAAACAACATCACGCGTAAATAAAAATTTCTGAAGTGAACACGCTGCACTCGAATAAAAAAATTAAACAAACAAAAAACTACAGGTAGTTACACGTTAATTAATGTACTGTGCAATTTTTTCTTTAAACTTCCTCGTCTTAATCTAGTGACAGGGTGAATATTCTGTCTCCGAAACGCCAAGATTTCAACGCTACAAACAAATGTAAGTCCATTTAAGATTCGCAAATCAAAGTTTGTGCTGGTAATCACCTGTTTCTACGTCATCGCTCACATCGTCACACGCTCTCAAACTGTGGATTGATACGGATGATTCATTACCGTACAGGAACCAAGTCTGGGTTTTTAACTCTTTACTTTAGTTGTCTATACATTTCCCAATTTATGTAGGGAAAAAAAAATAAAAATAAATACAAAAAAGATAATAGTAACTTTTAAATTTGATTAAGGAAGGACTTAAAATTTATTTAAAATTTCGTTACATTTTTTTTTTAATCAATGTTGTAAACATTTTATTACAGCGTGTATACAAATACCTTTTTTAAAAAAAAATAGTGATTATTACGTGAAAAAATTTATGCAGTTTTATTGTTATCAGAACGGAAAACGAAAGAAAATTCGTTTTAGAATCGTGTAATTAATACTGTTGGTCTTGGTTGGTCAGCGCCATGTATTTTTGACGGAAATCCATCAAAAAGTTTGGAATATTTTGGAAATAAGTCGAGAAGAATTCCAGCGCTTGGTCGACGAAGAGTTGCTGTCGACTTATTTGGTTTATTAACCTTTCATTTCGTTCGCGTTGAACTAACAGTTCTTCTCGCGATTCTGTTAGTTGTTTTCTTAAAAGGTCGGTTTCCTGGTTGTTGGCCATTTCTTCTTGTTGATGCAATAACCCCGTTGCCGGATATTCCGTTATTTCTTCCAGTTGTGAGGTGAATAACGGCGGCAAAGTGGGCAACATTTCTAATTCCGATGGCGTTAGTGTTTGGGGTAATTCCCAGCGACCATCGAAACTAGGCGGTGGGTCGTAAGGAGAATACAATGATTCTTCCGAGATACCATCGGCCGAAAATATTAGATCGAAAAAAGTATCCGGAGAACTAATTGTAGATGAAGGACTACCCGTATCCTTCGTTGTCGCTTCGTCGTTATCCGTATCCGTTTTAAATCCACTTCCACTCGCTAAGTCCATGTTCGTTTTAAACTATAAAAAACCACAAAAAAAAAGGTCAATAATCAACTTTCGGTTTTTACTTCGAACTAATTAGATAAAAATTGCTTTCTTGAATTTTAGTTATTACGAAGCTACAACGAACAAATTTCAGACCTGTACCAGCTCTCAAAGTATCATTTTCTCGCTTGTGTAAGTTAATTAAATACAGTATCAAATAAAAACTAATTTTTTACTCGTTTATTTGTCCAAAAGACAAAACTGGAGAACTGCCTTATTATTTCATTATATCGAAGAATAAATTCGAACGAACCTTTTCCAGTCGAAAAGGCTAACGAGTAATAAACTTATGAACCACGGTGCCACTATTCAAACAACGTTGGTCTCGAAATTTTCGCGTGTTTAGCAACTTTGAGACATTGGATTAAGCGATGAAAAGATGTACAGATCGCCACATTTTTTTTCATAAGAAACGTCGAGGTTAGTTTTTTTTAATTAATTTAATGTTTGTTTAAATAATAGTCGAAAAACAGGTTAGTATTACAAGAAATGCGTTCGAGTTTTGCCGCGTTCCCAGGTGTTAGACGGTGAAACCCGCGTACGGCAAATTTAGCGTTACAGCATTTCCATTTTTGAGATTATTTCATCTAAGTTTCCGCTAATGTATTATTAGAAAGTATTTTGCGCTTTTTCCTTTAGGAAGAAAGGTTACTTTTGTATATAAAGTTTATGCTTATTTAATTAGTTAAAATTACGTCACCATTGCCGGGAAATTATTTATCTTAATCCGCTTTTTCGGTGATTCACTTTTTGGGTGTAAGTTTCGATTATTTTCCGCAAGTATATAATAATTTAATTTTCCGACGAGTTAATTATTCATTTATTTATTCTACGTGCTGTATTTATTAAAGCAATAATATAGCCGTTATTTAACTTTAAGATGAATTGAAAGTCATAAATGTTATTTAGATGATTTTACCGTAAGTTCACGGTGGAGGAGTTAACTTGATATCAACTTAATTATAATAGGTTACTCGCAATTCAATAAGACGAGAAAATGTTTAAAAAAAAAAAGAAAAAAATTACCGCAAGTAGAATTCTTTTTACAACAAATTATTCTCCAGTCCTTTCAGGTCAAGGTAATTGTATGTACAAGTCTATCCTTTATCCGGAATGGTCGGAACGAAAAAAAATTTTGTATGTGATTTTATTCAATAATAAGTCATTTTATAAACGAAATAACGTGAAACGGGGAAATTTAATGTTAAAATTACGCGCACTAATTTTCGACATTTAAAGAATTGACACTTCGAGCGTTACATACGAATTTTAATTTTAACCAATTGTATTAGTAATGTAGCGTTCTACCGTACGTCGAAAAGCTCTCACGAGGTGCTGGAATTTTATAACACGAGCTACGGTCATGTTAAATGTCAGCAATAACCGAAACGAAGAGGTTCGTTTGATTTCGCGCACAAACGTACACAGGTAACCAAATTTGTCGATATAATTTTTATTTAGATTTTAAACATTGTTTACTTAAAGTTTTTACAGAAAATGGATTTGTATTTAAGCGACCACATGAGTGACGTTACTTTCCACGTGAGTGGAACCAGCAAACTCGAGAGACCAGTTCAATTCACAGCTCACAAATGCGTAGTAACGTTCGCCAGTCCTGTATTCGAGAAAATGTTAGCGAACGATAAATTTATAGAAGGCAAACAAGGAGAAATTAAAATCACCGACGTTACACCCACAGCATTCAACGCATTATTGTGGTGAGTCACAAAATTTTATTTTAAAACGACGGAAATTAGTAAGTACGACATTTTAATTTCTATTTTACAGTTTCGCCTACACCGGCAAGTTAAATCAACATCTCACGACGGAATACCAAAACATCTTATACGCAGCTGAAAAATATTCGATGGACAACTTAAAAGTCGCTTGTTTTCAACACTTAGCAGCCGAACAAATCAATATCGACAATTTTTGGTCGTTTTGGAATATCGTCCAAAATCACTTCAGCGAACGGATGTCTCCAACCACCGTAGAAGCAACGAAGCATTTCTTATCCGAACACGCGATGCAAATTTTAGAAAAATCAGAGTTCGAAAATATAACGCGTTCGTTGCTCTTATCGATACTTGAAAGTAATTTCTTAGTGTCCGTAGAAGAAATCGTAATTTTCAATTCAGTTTTACGTTGGGCTACGATGGAATGTTGTCGTCAAGGTCTGACCGTCGAACCTTTGAATTTGACGTATGTTTTAGGCGATGTCACGTACAAAATCAGATATATGTTAATGTCGACGTTTGAATTGGTAAACGGGCCCTTAAAATCGCAAATATTACCGTTAGAAAACGAGAAATGGTTGCTGAGAGAAAAAGATATAGGTGGTAAATGGTTAGATCCACCTTGGGATAATGATTTAATGTGGAGACCTCGAGAATTGAAAAGAGGGATCAATTGGAATTTCGTTGAAACATTAACTGAAGTAATTAGACGTACCAAAAAGGGTTTGATTATGTTAGCATTTGCTTGTAATGTCGTTTTATCCAGCGTTGAATTTTCGGTTGTGCCTGTTAATAAGCAAATTCAGATTGAGTGCAGGGTTAGCAGTTTAGCTGGAGATATTTTTAAAACGTGTGAACTGGAGAAGAGTTACGATTCCGATGATGAAAGAATGATATCTATCCATATTCCCGTTTGTCTAAAATCGTTTACTGGATATCTGTTAACGGTAGTTTGCGGTAAAGGATTATTGATCAACGATAAGCATCACGTTAATCATTTTTGCGGTTCGAACGGGCAAGGGATTTTATATATCGGTAAATTTCCACGTAATATAGCAGATAAACTACATACTTCGTATTGGAAAAGCGCCTTCGGTGATCAGAGTGAATGTTTCAACAAAATTTGGAATGATGAAAAACTTAGTTTTGTGCATTCAGTTAATGTTCGGAATGTTTGAATTTCGCAAATTTTGTTTTATTACCTGCGTAAATTTACGCATTCAGTTAATGTTTAAAATATTTGAATTTCGCAAATTTTGTTTTATTACCTGCGTAAATTTACGCATTCAGTTAATGTTTAGAATATTTAAATTTCGCAAATTTTGGTTTAACGCCTGCGTAAAATTAAGCACAGGACTATTACGTCATAAAACGGTAGAAATAACTTTAAAACATATGATGAAGGTGTATTTTGCGTTGCTCGCTTGTTAAAAATAGTTAATTTACTCGATCACTAACAAAAATAAAATACAACGGATTGTAGTAATTTTTAATCTATTTTATTCTTCTAACGTTTCAAAAACGAGATTTCGCGCGATTTTCGATTTTCCGACCGAAAGTAAAGTGTAATCCCGCAGCGAAGCCAAACATCAATCGCTGCCCTGCTTTGCGGGCAAGCCAACTCTTTTAAAATTCCCTACTGTTTTCATTTTTGCGAAGGATTATGGGAGTTACGTAATAGCAAAAATGGTTGCGGGGGCCAGGTTGCGATACCCGTTTTGTGGAAATTTTAGTCGTAAATTAATTTTTCTCGTCGCATCAGATGGTTGACGGCGCGTGTGGCGTTCACGCTTATATCGACGAGACAGCGGCATTATTAGAAAACTGGCTAAAGACGGGAAAAATTAATAATCGGAGCAAATTAAGAGTTGACCTTCACGCGGACAACGAAAATCTAAATATTGCGGAAAAGATGACGCCGCTTTCACTCAGCGAAAAACCAGAATCTTAACTGAAAACGAGGCCGGATTATTCGCGAGATCTTGATGGCAATTTACTCTAATAACCTCGATATACGATGACGGCGCGGTGAAATCCCGTTTGTTTTTCGTAAATATTTACTTCGAGATCGCGACGGTAATTATTTTACGAAAACGACTAATTTAATATTCAAACATTTTTTTTAATAGACGAGAAAAGGTTAATCGCGTATCAACAATCGCTCTCAAATTCACAAGTACACGGTGTTTGAACTTTCTTTTTCAATTTCCAACGACCGTCGCGGATACATATAATTCCGTCCGGCATATACTCGCGGTGAGAAATGCGTTTACTACAGCCAAATTTTATAATATCTCCTTCGCGGTATGTTCCCCTAAGCGACCATGAAAAAATAACCGCTACTGGAATTTTTTTTTTTACTCTATCTTTGATAGCATCCGGAAAAACGCAGCGACCTCAGAACGGTGTACAAAAAAAATTAATTTTCAATATATTAGTCGTTTCAATTTTTCTTACCTCCAGTTCGAACGGTAATCGTATTTGAATATCTTTCCTCCGGTGTTGGTCGGAGTGGAGTAGAACAGGTAAACGTATACGTTTGCACTGTTTTCGTCGGCTCAACGACCACGTAATAATATCCGGGTTCGTCAATTTCATCTGCGAAATAATATATTTACATACTGGTAACATACCGCGGAGATAACCTACCGTCCTTGCGATAAGTATCCAAACTGACCAAACTGCCGTTAACATACATCACCATCGCGGGTCGCGCGAGGTAGAAAAAACAGTGAAAATAAAGACCGGATCCTACCGGGAATAAAAAGTCACCATTATCCAACAAAGTTGCGTCCACGGTGGAAGAGACTGAGACCGGGGGTGGTGAGTCCCCTACGATGTAAATACAATTGTAATAAAGTGAGTTTATTTTTTTACGAACTTACAGTTGTCGGCAAATATTTGCTTGCACGTTGGCCAAGAACGAGACCAATTCCCCTTGAAACATCGCACTCTTGTAGCGCCTTCTAACTTTGTTTCCAAGTAATCTTTACATCTAAAAACGAGCCACGTCGGTGAAGAAAATCTAGATTTCGCTCGATCCAATAAACGATCATTTTCGTGTATAATCAAACCGTCGTATTCCATCGAAAGACAGTCGTCGTCGGATGGATATTCTAACAAACCAACGTTACGTAGAAAATAAAAACCGTCACACATAAATAGCGTGACAATTCTACGCACCTTCTCTTTCTTTTATCGTCGTTGTTGGTAATTTTGTTATTTCTGGCGTCATCTGCGTTGGTTTTATCGTTGTTATCGTTGTTTCTGTGGTCGCCTGCGTTGGTTTTATAGTTGTTTCTGTGGTCGCCTGCGTTGGTTTTATAGTTGTTTCTGTCGTCCCCTGCGTTGGTTTTATAATTGTTATCGTTCGCAACGGTTGCCACGTTCGAGACGCGGTCTGTAATTGAGCACATGTAGTGAATGTCGGCGTCGTTATCTGTTTTGCCGGCGTCATAGGTCTCAGTGTTCGATAAACGGTCGATAGTCGAGCAGTAATTGGCGGCGTTGTTATCGGTCCCGGTAGTTGACTAGTAATTGTAGTCACCTGCGTTGGCTGAATTTTCGGCGCGATTATTCTGATATCAATACCATGCTCCTGTTCTCTTGGGTTAGAACAGGAATAAAGTCCCGCGTGTTCTTTTTTCAATACATCCACGGTCAATTCGACGCTTTCATTTCCATTTTTTTCTATTAAGAGCAAAAACATCATTAGCTCGTCGATCTAATCGTTAATTTTTAAAACTCACGCGTTCGAACTTGAGATATTTCGGTATCGTTCTTTCTGTTCCACGACCAACGTGGTAATCCGTACGGATTACTAAGCCACCAACAATATAGCGTCACCTCTGCATTTTCGGATATATATAAACTTCCGTTCGGAGCGATATAGGATTCGCCTTTCCAAATTTCGTACGTGATTACCGGTGCATTGTCGGCTGAAAAATGATGAATAATGAAAATTAATACTTAGTAATAATATCTATCCACTCACGATTTCTATACGAAAGCACTTCGCATTTAGGAATGTTTCCTCGCCACCCATTTTCAGCGCAAACCAAATTATTTGTTCCGACGAGTATTTGCGAGGTAATGTTTTGGCATCGAAAAGTAAGCGTTTGAGAGGGAGAAAGCACCGCGTCATCTAAAAAAATTAAAATCAGCATTTTACCGCAAAACTTTTAAAACGATAATATTTCACCAGTAAGCATCTCGTCATCTAGATGAGCCACCAATGATTCATCGGCGTTGTGTTCGTAAATACATTTTTGTGGCTCTGGTTTCTCGGTCTCCTTAATATCGTCGTTTTCGGTGGTGGATTCACCACGTTGAATAACGGACGTTGTGTACGGAGTAGTTGACGGTCGGTGTTCGATCGTAGATCTTCTCGCTGTGGATTCCTCGGCCGCTAAATTAAATATTTTGCTAGTAAAGTGGAAATTACATTTTAACCGTTAAATTTTAACATTACTTGGCTCGCAGGTGGGAACGACCGTCCAGTTACCATCCATACATCGAACTCTGCCGTTTGTAGATTTCAAAGAAGGAACTAACTCGAAGCCTTTTTCGCAAGTAACCGTAATTTCAATACCAGCGCCGATTTTAGTATTTTGATACTGAAAGTGGAGAAGTATACACGAAAAGTATATATTTAAAAATAAAAAATCAAAAACTCACGACTTTTTTCGAATGTCTCATAGTTGCAATGTAAACGGTACCATTTTTTATATCGGGAACGTAGCAGGGCGCTGTAACAATTCAAAATGGTCTCGATTTCGACGGTAAAAATATTTTTAAAATATTATTACCTTCGCAGTAAACGTTAGGAACGTCCCATTTTCCACCGGTGCACTTGACTACTCTATCTTTACCAGCGAAGTGTCCGTAATCATCCGCGCATTCCACCGTAAAACTTTTACCGTTTTCTACTAGTTCCGTACAATTTTCCCCGATTTTTAACGACTTGTCCAACCTCATGTCCGAGCAATTGCAATTTTCTAACGGAGAGGAATGAACATTAATATCGTACGAAAGAAAATTTAATTTTCGTCCTTACGTATGCATTTCGCGTTTACGACCCACGTTTTACGATTACACGTTGCATCTAGTTTTGCGGGACCCGAAAATCCTCGCGAGCATCGAAGTTGTTCTTCTTTACCGCTCTCGACGTAATCGGTACACCGCGTAGTTTCCATTCCTTTATTTCTTATTACGTTTTTCAAGTCGGCGCATTTACACGGGCCTTTAAAACAGCGATTGAGATACGGAAATACGCGTAATAAGTGCAACTCTCTCACCTGGTTTACATTCGAACGACGTCGATGATGACAATTTCCCGTCCGTACATTTCACTATTTTATTGGACGAATTCTGGACGAGTTCGTCGTTTTCGTACAATTCATAACCTCGTTGAGTGCATCGAAGTTCTACCTGGACGCCGTGAGCAATTTTTTTCCTCTGTAAAATAAATTAGTAGTAATCACTTATTTATTTTTGCGAAAGGATTCGGTACCGTTTCGGAGGTAGTCTCGTTCCAGCTAAATTGAAGACCGAAATTACCGATTTCGCAAGATTCTGAAATTTTTGCATTTGAGATTGTGTATTTTAAAGCGACACCCGCGTAATTACTTACTTCTATTACACTTGTCGTTAAGTTTTTCGGGATACGACCAAGAACCACGGCTGCAAATGAGGTAAGAGTCGACATCCTTTTCTGGGTACTCTGGTCGACAATTCAATAAAACTTTACTCCCGATTGGAACTTCATCCGCAATGTTCGTCGGGAACTCCAAATTACGCTCGTCGAGTTTATGTTTTAAGATTTTAGACTTTAAACAATACGCTGTAGGGTAAAAATTAATGTCGATTAAATATCAATACAGCCGATTCGTTTTTTTTACCAGAAACGCATTCGATCGTTGGAGACCAGCGACCTTCGCTACATTTTGCGTCCAATGTTGTCGAAGTGGTTGAAATTGTTGACGGTATTTCATATCCGTCCTTACAGCGAAAAACAATTGAAGACCCGTGACGAAGAGATTCTCCAATCCGTAAAGTTGTCTCGTTGATAGTAATGTACGCGTTTTCTAATTCCTTTACTTCGCATTTAACTAACGAGATACCATACGTCGATAAATAAATATAATCTCGTTGTAAATGCCTACTTACGCGTACAAACAGGAGGAGGAACCGACCATTTCGCGGTGTCGTCGTCTAACGTGCAAATAGCCGACGTAAATCCGGTCGTTGATGCGTTTTTATAGCAGTCATATTCTACGCGAGAATTTATCAAAAATCCACTTTGGTTGGTTATGAATCCATTTTTCGGTTCGTCGGGAGGATCACATTGGGCTATAATACATTTCGGTTCTTTCCCGTCCCATTTTCCATTTTCTCCGCACACTCTAACACGGTCTCCTCCGGATAGAACGTACCCGTCGTTGCACGTGTACCGAGCGTTTGAGCGGTATTTCAAAGACTTGTGACTAACCGATCCGTTACTCGGGTTAGGTAGTTGAGAACATAGTATCGCTGAAAGTATTGCGTCGGATTATCGTTAACGATTAATTACCGTAGTATTTATTACCTTCGCATTTGGGTGGAAAACTTGCCCATTCGTCGCTAAGACATATAAGGTTTTCAGCACCGACTAAGTAGTAGCCTTGATTACAAGAATAATTAACCGATTTCCCGAACGTGAAGTCGGTACCCTCGTAATATCCGTTGGGGATAGACGTTGGTCTGGGACACGTTTTAGCTGAAATTAGCGATATTAAATGGAAGTGGAAGTATTCGATTTATTAACACGCACGTTCGCAGTTAGGTGAAATGGAAGTCCAATTAGCGTTACCGTCGTCTATTTTGCAGCTATTGTTTTTTTTTGCAATTAAAATCGAATTAAATTTGTAAATCAAGCTTTTTCGACAAACTCACGTAGTTATATGAGAATTGTCCGCGGTGTCAAAAAATCCAACGTCGCATTTGTAACTAAGTTCGTCACCTTCAAAATATTCATCTTTAATCGGAAACGCGTCTAATACTGCTTTAGGAAATTTAAACGTTGGAGGGCCGCATCGAATGCCTAAATCAGTGCCAAAAATTCAGTTATTAAAATGAATTAAAATAAAAAATTGCAATAATTTCCTCGCCTCGGTTTACGCAGCGAGGTTCTTCTCCGCTCCAGCTTTCGTCACCCCGACAAGATCTTTTATCAACTCCGGTTAATTCGTAGCCTTCGTCGCAAACGTATTGAATCTCCGCAAAAATTTCAAAACCATCCGGAGCGCTTATGGACCCCGAGGTAAAATTTTCGGGCGGTTTACAGACATGGTCTTTAGTAAAAAAAAATTTTAAATTTTTGTCTCAGTTTTAAACTTTCAAAATAAAGGTATTTTACCTAACGCGATACAACTCCACGCGCAAGGTCCGTCGCACAAACATCTACCATTCGCGCAAATGGTGGTCGGCGAACAAGGAGTTACACACTTCCGATTTTCTTCCCGGATCTTATCTACATTCTTTTTGCACAATTCTCAAAAATAAAAAAATTTCAAACTTGTAACATCTACGATGCACTGTTATTTGCATTTAAAATTGACGCTTACCTTGAAAATTGCCTTTAAGAAAATAACACGAAACTAAGAGGATAAAAGAACCCGTTAACTGCGCCATTTGAATGTGGTAGTGTGTGGTAATCTTAACTAATTCGGTATATATAATGTGGTCGTGAGTTATCATCAAATGTCACGCGTGTTGATGTCAAATCGCGCAAAAATTACGAAGTTCAACGAAAAGTTCAAATAATTAGATGCTTTGTAATTTGATTTATTAACGCGATGTAGAAATTAAAAGGATTAAAAAAACTTTTAACTTTGGTTTAAGTCACCAATTGATCTTAAAGATCAAATGCTGGTTTCAAATCGCGTAAAAGATTGTGTATTATTTAAAAAAAAATTAATATTTCGGGAAAATTATTAATTACAAAATTGCCAGTCATGATATAAAAACTGGTTAATTTAAAGTACCAAGGTTTAAGAAAAAGTTTGAAAAAAAAAAAATTAATGGTGAGATACGAACGAATATTAAAGAAAATTTTCATTTCAGGAGACAACGAGGAAATTATTTATTGCAACATAGCTGACCTCAGGTAGTACTGTTAATTAATCAAATACTAACACCTTATAAAAATTCGTAAAAATTAGCCATAGAATTTACATTTACTCCTTAATATTTTGTTTTCTTTAAGAGCAAAAAGTGCGAAAATTAACACTTAGTAATCAAAATCGGAAAGTGAAATTAAATCCTTAACTTGGTACTTTGAATACCAAACTGATACTAACATCTATTTCTTAAAATTGCAACTAGATAAGATTTAAACAGTAAAAAAAATAGTTAACGCATAAAATTAAAAAGTGCTGACCTTCATATAATAAAAAAACACAAGACTGCCCATTCTCATTTTCTCCATTTTTACCAACAGTTTTTGAAGCTTGTTTTTTTTTTCTCTACAGAATTAGTTCTTCATTATCCAAACAGTAATGCACGTGATTTTCCAAAAGTTGCAATTCCTTAAAACCGATCCCACATTTTGGACATAGTAATTCCGGATTCTAAAGTGGATTAATAAATTTTAGGATTTGCGATTTATATTCATAAATTTCTCACTTTTTTCCCACTTGAAGCTTCCCCTGATCGAGGTATGAGAACGGGAGAACTTTGAAAGTTCGCTCTCATCCAACGATTTTCGCTCAGTTGTCGACATTGATCTTTTAATTCTTCCACGTGGTTTAGCGCTATTTCCTTCTCTTCACGTTCCCTTAGAAGATCAGTTTGGTAAACCTTGGACTATTACAAAAATTAATATTTAAAATTCACAAATAAGTAACATTTGTACCTGCGCTTTTAACTGAGTTCTTAGTCGATTCATTTCATTGACATTCGCTTCCTCTTTGGCTAACGATTGAGCCGTTAATCGGTCGATTTGTTCAATCAAATTTTTCATTTGGAGCTCGTAATAAGCAGTAGATTGAACTCCTCCCTATGTCGAAGAAAAACAATTGAGATTTCATTGTAAAACATATTCTGAAACTATTTTAACCCCAAGTACATTTTTTTATCATCAAGCAGTAAAATGTGTTATTTCAGTTTTTATTTTTGCTCACTATTGAATTTTGACCTGATTTTGGAGTTAATTAAATTTTAAAAATTATACTTGCCTTATTTTCATCCTGTTCGTTAAACAGTTGATAATCCTTTAATAGGGTCTCGAATTGTCGATGTGTCGCGTTGAGATTAATCCTAATAAATTCTTTCAGTAAAATTCTATAAAGTATATTTTGTCTGTCTAACTTGTCTTCTCTATTCGCCGCTTGTTCTTGAAGTACAATATTTCTTAAGTGTTCAATTTCCCCTTGCATGGTTTGTAGATGACTTTGTAGATGACTGTCGACTACTGAAAGTTTGAATTCGATATTTTTCAGTTTTTGTAGCAGTTCTGTTTCCTGTTGACTGAACGGCAGAACTGCAGTGGTCGTTTTGGCTTTGTAGTAGTCTAATTCCGTTTGCAGAATAGATTTCTAGTGAAAGAAAATGGCATTATTAAACCAAATATTAATGAATATTGAATGAATATAAAACACCTATTTACTGCTAAAATTTGACTTATTTTTACCATTTTTCGTTCTTCTGTCAGTTCAACCATCAGCGCCATTTGTTCTTGTAATTCTCCCTGAATATAAAAAAAAATTATTAAAAACAAAAACAAAATTAAATGTTCTAATTTTTCTTGACAAAATTACACACTATATAATTATATGTAAATTAAATCGCATCTGTGAGTGAAAAAAATTTATCGTGTATATATAAATAATTTATACAATACCTGATGTGATGTAGAGATACTTGAAGTTGTCAACTGTGCACGCAGTTGTTGATTCATAACCAAAAGATCTTCTTTTTCTCGACTTAAGTGACTCTTACTAACGGTAACTCTCTTTAGTTTTTCTGATACATCCTTCAAATCTTGTTTTAACTGCAGATTGATAATCTTTAGCCTTTCTGTTTCAGTGTTACCACATTGGTTGCCTTCTTTTAAAGCAAATTCTCTGCCCACTACTTCGAATTCATCAGCTTCCTGTTAAATATAATAAAAGTAATTTGAAATGTAAATTATAAATTGCGGGAGAGAGAAACTACATGTAAACCCAAGATACAAACGAAACTAATTATATCATTAAACGATTTTTTTTGTTTTAAAATATTAATTATTAACCTCTTATTTCGGTATACTTTTTACGTACCTCGTCCTTTTTGGCTTCAAGTTGTTCAATTTTTTGTCGTAGCTCACAATTCTCCTGATGTAAGTCTTGAATTATAACTCGAGTTTCTTCAAATTTGGATTTTTGTTGTTCCTGAGCGTTTTTTAATTCTTTTTGCCAGACCGTCAAGCGATCGAATTGCTCGCTCATCGCAATATTGTTTTCGTGAAGAGTTTCTGTAGATAAAACATTTAAAAAAAAAATTAATTATTTGGTTTCTGAAATAATCGACATAATTTTTTTTTTTTCGTTTTTAATTCGTTTTAAAACGCTCATTACCTTTGAGTTCCAAATTTTTGCGTAATTGTGTATGAATTTCGTCTTGAAAGAGATCAAAACTGGCCGAATAAAGCGATAATTGTAAATCGCGTAAATGAGTAGGATTGCAGAGCTCATCGTCTCGAATTGAATTTGGTGGAGTTAAAATTTGAAATTCGCTCGACGATAAAGGTTCGTTGTTCGTTACATCAAGAAGGTCCGGCAGGGTTGAAGAAGAGCTAAACGTTTTACCAATTTTCGGAGAAAGGCAAACCTTTAAATAAATAATGATACACAACAAAGTTTTAAAATTTCACATTTCAAATTAAGCTTTGGTAGTCATTTGTTCCTGATCGACGCGCTGTGACAAGAAGTACTCATTCAAAACTCACCAATTCGAATATAACCGGTTCGTTTCATTAATGCGATTGCATCTTAAATAACGAAATATTTCGAGTCGGAATAAAAGATAACAACGTCCCATTGACATTTAGAAATGTACTTGGTAGTTCCGGTCATGGTGTAAACCATGGTTCCGGTTTTGATCCCGTGTAATGACGTCATTTTTACTCGTAGCGAGCGTGAGTGACGTCATTAGTTTGAACTTCAAATGTAAACACAAAAAGGTTTTTTACTCAAATTATATACGTCGTAGTGAAACATTTGCAAGAATTACGTGGTTTTATTCGCTAAAGTAAAAATTATTTAAAATGATTTATATCAAATTTAGTTTTAAATCAGTCGAAAGATGTCGCCGTTGGAAGTAATGGCGGGTGCAATTTGTGTGGGTGGAGCATAACCACCTAATATTAGGTGGTTATGGTTGGAGATCACCTTCTGAATACTGTTGTCGGATGTGGTTCGCATTGATTGTACTGGAACGCCGTTCAAATTAATTTTAAGTGGTTCAGACCTGAACACGTGGCGGGTTTTCAAGGGGGAACTGAACGCTCGTCCTCGTGTTGAATGAGAGAAGATAAAAATGGGGAAATAGTTATGGTGACGAAAGGCGACGTTAACGCGACTTGTATTTACACGTAGGAAATTTCCAGTCGAGAAATGTGATATAAATAAGGGTATGTTGATTTTTTTAGGTGATAAAACATGTTAGATTGCAGATGATACTGAAATTTTTGATTAAAAGTTTATGTACTTGTAGGATAAACTTTTTTGGGAGACTTGTAGGCGCGCCGTTGAGTTTGGTCAAGACCACCTTGGTTTGGTTTACGCGTGCATGATCAGGTCAAATTTGATCCAGAAATGAGATTTTGTAAATATAGTAAAGATTAAAAATTTTCTCCTTGCGCGGTGATACAGAAAACGCAAGGCAACGTGTTCGTTTGGCTTGAAGAGAAAAATTTTGAGGAGTTTTAAAAAAAAAATTAATCTTTGAGAATTAAATGATTTTCTAACTGCGCGGTGGGACAGAAAATTTAAGATACCGCGATCGTTTGGATTAGTAACAATTGAAGCGTTTTTAAAAAAAATTTAATTTTTTGAGAATTTAAAAAAAAAAATTAAATGGATAATTAAATTGGAAAATTCTTAATTGTTTTAAAATACTTGTACCAGTTTTTACATCTTAACATTTCTTTAACGAAGCAAATATAAATTTAAAAAAAAAAATTTTAATACAGGTATCATCATTTGAAAGTATAATGACTCAGCTAACATCAGTGCGGCAAAACCATAAACCGCAAATCATGTACGTCGAAGTGTACTCCCGAGTATTTTTTTTTTTAACTTTTTCCAACATCATGAATTTTTTTTTCAAAAGAAGTTTTGCGAATAAATCTTATCACAGAATCCTACAAGTATTCTGCGTCTTAATCCTATACCCTCTACGCAATGGCCAGGAAGCTAAAACTTTTGTAAATTTACCCGCCAAACTCCATTTGAAATGTGCTTGCAAACAGTAAACCGAAATATAACGTAAAAATTCCAAATACCTTAAAACTTTTCGACGATGCGGCGTCGTTGTTACACGTGGTCATTTTCAGTCGTAATTGCACTCGAATTTTTGTGAAGAAAAAAATGTTGATACAAACACGGTTTGAGAGAGGGGAAAATATTCAGGAACGTGTTTCTGGTATCGGAGCAAAAACCAAGTTGTTCTGTCTATTCCGTGGCAATGATTAATTCACGTTCCTTATTCTCTCTCGTTTTTAAAATATTTCTACTATTTTCAATTTTATCAGATACGAGTATAATTTATGGTTTTTTTTTAAATATTTTGCGATATTTTTGTGTTGCATTGAAATCGTGGGGCAATACGATTTACGTTTGATATAAACCGGATGACGAAATTGTATTGCTGCAGTTATTATTGTGGCGCCGATTGTGAATATTTAAAATTGTCCTTTGAAGTCGTTTTTGAGTTTTAATTGAACTTAAAGTCGCGTTTTAACGTGAAATTTTGGAAAAAAAAATTTTTTTTTAATTTTTTTTTTAAATTTGAAAAATTTTCTTGTCCCACCAGACGGCGAACTTCATATTTTAAAAATTGTTTCTACCCGGTTTTAAAAATTATACGT
>JAQIWS010000213.1:0-35335 GCA_034696085.1 Stigmatogaster subterranea | reverse complement strand
AGTTTACTGTTCTGTTTCCCCATTGCGAATTTGCTCCGGAGTATTTAACTAGAAAAATAAACAAAAAATTAAAATTAATTTAAAATCAATTCTTCAAAAAAATTTCAAAAATTTTTCAAAAATTTTCAAAAATCAAAAAATAATAAAACTTATTAAATTTGCATAGAATTTTTATTATTTTGATATTTTTATGATAATTTTTAACAAAAACAAGTTAACCCTTCCATTTTCAAACAAAAATGGAGGCGAATGTATATTGGAATATTTTTTTTTTTTTTTGTGTGTATATTATAACTAATTATTTAATAATAATTAACGATTCATGGCCCCCAAAAAATCTTAATTATAAAAATCTTAATTCGTAGAAAAACGAAAAACATTATTAAATTTCTTGAATAACAAAAAATAACAAAATTTAAATTTCAAATTTCAAATTTTCGACTAGACACATCAAAAATTAAAATAAAATCTCCTTGGAATAAACAACCAAAAAATTATTAGTAACATTTTCCTGAAAAAAAAAAAAAAAATTATTTTAAAGTTCGGTTGCAAGAAAAAACAAAATGGCGTACAACTGAATTCCAGTAAATTACAAAAATAAGGAATTAACGATAAAAATATCGTTCAATAAAGTAAATGCTTTCTTTAACGAACAAAACCACCCAATATTTTCGACAATTCATCGTCGTGTAAACATCCATTAAGAAATTCCTCGAGCGTCAAGCTGCCATCTTGATTGGCATCCATCTTATTAAAAATATGTTTCGCTCTTTCTTCGGAAGAATCCTGTGGTTTATTAGCAGCTGATGGACCCAACATGTTATAAATCGCCTAAAATAAACAAAAATTTAGAATTTTAAATAAAAATTTCAATAAAGATGAAAATTTATAAAAAAGAAAAAAGAAAAAAAATCGAACTTGAACGATTTTCGTCATTTCATCAACATCAATAACGCCATTTCCATCAACATCGTACATACGAAAAGCCCATTTAAGTTTTTCTTCGGGCGTTCCCGCTGACGTTACGTTAATAGCGAGCAAAAATTCTTTAAAATCAATAAATCCGTTTTTGTCGGTGTCGAATGTGCGAAATACGTGATCACAAAATTCCTCCGCGTTCCCGGATGGAAAAAACATCTTATACATGTCCATAAACTTGGCTGGAGTCAACCGTCCACTCGGACAATCTTGCTACAACAAAAAACACCAAAAAGAAAAATTTAAATTAATAAATGACGTCACATTAAAAAAAAAAAAAATCACACTTTAAAAACACTTCAAACCGATTAACTATGACGTATTTTATCGATAATTAACTAATCTATCAATCATTCTTCATCATAATTGCTATTTTATTTTTATCTTTATCACTCAAGTGAAACGAAATTTTTAATTTTTTGCACTCACTTCGTGTAAACACAACTTGTAATGATAAAAATAATAATATATAATTACAGTGACCCTTTTTAAAACTCAAAACGGGTCACTAGTCCAACTTGTCTCAATTTTCTTTTCACTTTTTCACTTCTTCCTTATTTCCACGACAGGTGCGAAGCCCAAACTCATTCAACTCGCAACCACCTGAATTCACATCACGTGACTCAAACTAAAACTCAAAATAAACAACAAAATACAAATAAAAAATACTAAAAATATTAAGTTACCCGAAAACCTTTATGCCACTCCCGAATCGTCGCTTCGTCGTATTTCGTATGATTTTTCAAAAACTCCATGTCTTCTCGACTTAATCTCGCTTTACTCCCGAAACAACCCATGACGTCACCTTTAGTTTCAAAAGAAAATAAAAAAAAAATTAAAATTAACAACTAAAAACTAATTAGGAACAAAAACCATTTTTACACAAACTCAAGGACAACTTCGTCGTTTAACCCTTTTTTCCCCCATCACGTTTTTCCGAGTGCACTTTGCGCGGTTTCCTTTTTATTGGCAGATTGTATCACAAAAGAAATTGTGTTGGAATGATGTTAGCGAGCACGTAATTCTATAAATATTTATGAAAAGGTAGCGCTCGGACCTCGTTGTAGTAAAAAGGTTTAAAAATTTTATCTGAGGTTTGGTCTTTTTTTTTGTGTGTCGAATTTAATCTTGAAAATGTTTTGTAAAACGCGGACAAGCTGTGAATAAATAAGACGAAATAAATTTGTGGGGAAAATTGGGTCGCATTAAAAGTTATTTCCTGAGTTTGTGGTTTAATGTAATTTGTTTTAAGAAAGTACAGTAAATAAAATTTTCAGTTCTGAGAATTGAGAGTTGTAATTTTTATATCTTATCATTCCTTAGTCGTTGGATTTTTCTAGGTAAAATCGGTATTGCGATCTTAAAGTTTTAGTTAAGTTTGAAGGTGGAGATAAGGAAATGTTATTTTTAAAGTCGGAGATTAGTAATAAAATCGTGGATTAAAACGGACAGAAATAATAATAATAATATTAAATATTAAATCTGTCGTAAATTCTTTTTCTGCCATCATAAAAACGACCTTCGAAACTTCCTCGAAAAAATAAAATCACGTTGTAAAAATTTGCCTTAAAACTAAATATTAAGTTACATTTACAAAATTTTATAATAAAATCCACAAAATTCACAAAAAATTTTGTACGTTAAAGTTCGAAAACCGAAAATTTACGACGTAAAACCAAAATTCACAAAATTTTTCTTAAAATTTTCACCACAAAATTTAAATACTCAAATAATTCTCACAAAAAAAAAACAAAAAAACACTTTTTGTTCAACTTTTAAACAACAAAAAACTTACGTAAACCCAATTCTCGAAAACAGAAATAGCAACACCGATACCCACCTGTTTACAGCGAACTCGTAAAGTTCGCAAGTTTCTCTTTTCTCCTATTTTAACCACACCAGGATTAATTAGGTGGCGGATGAGGCACTTATTTAAGAGTCCACTGAGAGATTTCTACATTCACTCGTTCTCCGTTCAACTCAATCTTGATTATGTCACTTGGGAAGGCACGCCGGAATGAGAACTCGGTTTAACCGACTCGACCATTTATTTCGACCTAGGGAGGGAGGAGAAGGAGAAATATCAGCAACAGCAAAAAATAAAAAATACACGATTTTTAAGCTTACTTATATCAAATATAACCCAAATTACGAAAATAACCTTTACTTTTTTAATTAACCTCGTTTTTAATGATTAAAAATCATTAAATTTTGAATATTTCTTTTGAAGAAAATTCGAGATTTCGTTTTCTCGTCTCCGGTTCAAATATTTATTACTTTATAAATGAATGTTGTAAAGTAATATGCTCTAGAAAGGCTATAAATCTTGAATAGAAATGCGTAATTATGACTTACATCATGATAAAGGGTGCGAGGCGTGGTCAGCCATGTTTTCTTCTCCGGCCTTCAAAAACGGACTTTTTTGTTTTAGGTGATGATTTCTTAATGATGTTTGGATTATATCGTCGCGTGAGGTTGGAAAAAAAGGTTTATTAACGGTTGGTGGAATAATATATATGTTTGGGTACATGAAATACATAAAATGTAGATTGTAATCGGAGTACGCCATCTAATGACGGAGTTGAGAAATATAATATTTTTCTTGCAACCGAACTTTTTGTTTTGAAAAAGACATAAAATAATGATATATTTTGAATTTGAACCCCTTAGGAGGTGATTTTGTGCAATTTTAAGCTGAAAAATAAAATTTCATGAAAGAAGTCGTTTAATTAGAGCGCCGTGACGTTGATGCATCTATTTGCAGGAGCGTTGTTAGTTGGAAACTAGGGTTAAATCAGTCTTACCTTAGAAACGGCAACGAGACGACGCAAATTTCCAAAATCGACAAAATCAGCAACACCTAGAAAAAATCCAACAAAAAAAAATTATTAATTTAGAAAAAATCGAAATTCGTCGCACAAAAATCCCAAATCGTAAATATTTCTACGTCACAAAAAACAAAACTTAAGTAATCGATAAAAAGTTGACCGATAATCGCGCGTAATAATCTGGCACGAAATCTGAGCTGCAATTTTATCCCCCGCGTTTTCGCCTTCATTTTTCTTTCAAAACCAGCTGTTACCACGATAAAAATACCTAAAAAACCCCAAATCGAGTTCTAAAAACTACAAACTACAAACCCCTTACACAAAAATCTCTAAACCCACATTTATCTCGCAAAACATGTGATGTACAGATGTGAAATCCGCGTTTTCACATTGTGCGCCATCAAAAAGATAAAACCCAGCAATCAATAACATTTCTAAACCCCAAATTCCCACCAAACAAAAACCCAATTTATGCAAATTAAACTACAAAACTGTCATCACAGACCCAAAAATGTTATTTTTAAACCTTTTCTCACCCTCGTCTCCTGTTTACACCGATTCTCAATCAATAATTTACACACGTAACTAACATCATCACGCAATCAACCACTTAAATATATACACAATATCGACTAAACTACTCTCTAAAACCAAAATTTTTAAGATGGAAATCAAAGAGTAGTGTAATTCGGTTTCCACAATGGCTCTGTGCAAAAATCTTGTACTAAGCCGGTGTCAAATTTCACTCACCCGTCCCACTTAACGCCGCCGATGCATCGGTCGTAGCCGTCGTAATGGCAAATCCGCAATCATAAAGACGCGACTGATCCTCTTTCTTGGATGCGAGACTTAAAAAAATCACTACTTCATCGGCGATTACAAAAGCCAAGATCGCACCTGGCTAGGCCTACGCTACTCAAAGCGGTTGGCACGGGAGGATGTGTGATGTCATTCGCGATGATTCTCGGGATACGGCGTGGACTGAGATAGGCAAACCGGTGACGTCACACGACAGCATTGCAGTAGTTAGTCCGTGCAGTTGAAAGACTACTTGATCAAATGTGATGGGTTTGGATGATGGGGAAAATTGCGATGTTAATTTAGAAAAATGGGTTTGTGGGGGTAAATGTGTTTGGGTTTATGTTTAGTTTTGATGTTGAAGGTGGTTTAGTGGGAATAAAGGATTTTTTTTGAGGTTTTGTTCGTTATTTTTGAAAATTTTGATGAAATTTTGCACAAAATTTTGTGTTTTTAAAGAAATATTATATAAAATTGTAAATTTTTGTTTAGTTTTATTGTAATAAGTAATCTTTTTCGTGTTTTTGTGGGTTAGCAAATAAGAATTTTTGTTATTTTCAAAATTTCGACTAAAAATTCACCCAAAAAAAATTTGTTTTTAGACTACTGTCGTGTAAAATTGTGTGTAAATTATGAAAAATTAATAAACAAACATTTTATTTTATCAAATTTACAAAAAAGTTCATCCAAAAATAAAGTAAACAAATTCACAAAAATATTTACAATTTCGTCTCGTGATAATTACTCGTCCTAAAATTCGGCCAAACATTTTGTCTCCTTAAATATTCATCTTCCATCTCGTCACCAGAATCAACATCACCATCACTGGAATTCGTCGAGGTCACTACGAAATATTCCGAAACTGGTTTTCTACTTCGACTCTTCTTATTATACCTAAATTCTCGAGGCAACGTGTAAGATCTCGGTAAAGAAATTTGACTGTCTAAATCAGACGCGATTCGATAAGATTTATACATGAGTAAATTCCTCTCCTTATTATTATTAATATTATTATAACTATTCGAAAAATTCGAACTCGAAATTTCCGACGGATTATTATTCAAATAAACTCGACCACATTTCCACTGACAGTCACTATAATCGTAATAAACTCGACAATTTTCTAAATAATGAGGTGACAACAAAATCTCAGGTGTTTTACACCTGTGTTTCGATTTTAACCCCACACTCGGCGGTCTTTTCTTCGATCTTGGAATCGGTTGAGTATTTTCGATTTCAATCGGTCTCGGTCTCGCGATTTTTCCTTGCTTAATCTCCTCCTCAATCTCCTTTAACTCCTGAAGTTGCTGCTGCTTCTTTTCTTGTAACTTCTGCTGAATATTAACCCTCGATCCAACGCTGCTTCCCTCGTGATCACTCGATCCTGATTTTTGAGGCAACTTCTTCCAAAATGGCGACTCCATTCGGCCGCCATTTAAAGTCACCGGCGGAGGCACGAAAGTGGTCGGTTTCTTCTTTTTCCTCTTCAACGCCGGGTTTAACCTACAGTTAAAAACTCCAGGAACGTAACTAACTCCACTTAACATCTGTTTACTACATTTAACATCAAATTCGTGCATCTTCAACGTGTTTTCCACACTTAAATTATTATTATACACACTCTCAACTCCATTTCCAGATGTCGTTCTCGTCGGATCGCCATTAACGTTGTCGTATTTCATCCTCCTAATATGAAAACATTGATAATAAATTACCATAAATATCACACCGATCAAATATCCTCCCCACACGATCAAAGCTGCTGGTAATTCAAACCACGTCGGATTTGGACGTTGAGCCAACCAAACCGACATCAAAAGAGTATTTTCTAAACACATTGTAACATAAAAAGCCGCGATTTTGTGCCAAGCATTCGTTTCTTGTAAATTTACGTAACTAAAGACGTAAATAAATCCGATCACCATCGACAACAAATATTTTTTAACCCACGAAATTTTTTCACCACGAAAAATATTCTTCGGTGAGATTAACCACAAAAACATGCTCAACCAGTGAAGAAAAATGACTAATAAGGTCCAGTGATGGTACAACGTAGCGTAAACACTCAAAACGACGACGCGAGATGACACGGTGCCAAGGCGCCAAAGTAATTGGCTCACGACTCCCAACCACGTCAAAATTAATTTATGCACATTCTTTTTACGGATGTATTTGTTGAAAGACGCCAACGCCCAGCAAACGTTGAACAAGGACAAAACTGTTGATACGACGTTTAAACGCGTAATTTGCGAAGCACTTTCGCGGCACCAGATTAAGTAAAGTTGAAGAGTCAACATGGGAATTGATTCGCAAAACGCGTGAATCATTCTTAGCACGCATAAATCTCGAACGTCGAGTTTGACGTGACGTAAGTCGACGGGAACGAAGAGTTTAAAATATCTCCACAACACGCCGCCTTGGAGAAAGTGAATTGTGACTAAAATAGACATTTGACGAGCGTTTATCTTTCGTCGACGTAAATACCACTGAAGACTCGTTATTTGACAAGTGATTAGTGAGATCGTTATGACGCCGAAACTTAGGCTGAACCATGAGGTTTGGTTGGTGGCGTAGAGAGTGTAGACAGTCACGAAATCGAAGACGATGTCGCAGAAATAAGCGGCTAACGAGATGATGTTGAAGAGGACGTCGCAGAGTGGAAGAAATTCTTGCGCCATTTTTCATCTTTCGTAATAATGTTGTTGTTATCTTGGTTTGAGTTTTTCTCTTTTCATCTGTTGGGAATAGGTTGTTTTTGTGAGTTAATTGGAAATAGTTTGGGGTGATGTAAGTTTACCTTGGTTTGGTTAACATATTAAAGTTAAGATGGAGTTGAGTTTCGAGGTTGTAAACGTTGTGGAAGATTCTTCTTTATGTGTAGATTGAAGTTGCCAGGGAAGGTTTGGTTTCGTATAAATATAAAAAAGTTCCTGAGAAAATGCCCTGCCCATCGTAATTATTTTGTGGCGATTCCTCCATTTTGAAAAGAGTTAACTTAGTTGTTCGAAAAGTGTAGGTTAGGTTATCGAACGGTTGTTTTTACGCGAACAGAGTGCGGGACAGTTTTACCACTGGATAAACCGAATACACTTTTTAAACCAACTGAACTGATGAACTTTAACTACTGCTTTGACGTAAATCGCGTTGAATTCAATAAGCATACAACAATTTTTACGTGTTAATAAAAATCCTATAAGTGCGTGACGTAATTTTAGTTTAGTGAGTTAACTAATAAAAACTAAATAATAAATTTTCTTAGTTTGCATTTTTGTTACCAGAGCGCCCTCAGTCAACCGCTAATAACAACTGCGTTTTCAGTCGCAATAACTGATGTTTTAAAAATGGCGTCCTTGACTACGCTATCCAGTAACTAAATTGTATTTAGACAAGTAAAACAACCGCGAAAACTCTTGTACCCGTTCATTAATTCGGATAAAGGTTCATTTTGAATAAAATTACGTAAAGCATTTATTTACGAAGTAAAATTACGTAAAGCATTTATTTACGAAGTAAAATTGATCAGTGAACATTCCAACTAAAATACGAACAAAAATTTCAGAGTTGAAACGCACAAATTAAAATACACATCAACAAAATTTTTGATATCACTACAAAATAGAATAAAATTAAATTCATTCAATTTTTAAAATTAAATTAAACTAAAACAGGTTGAAAATAAAATAAATCGACAGACTTAAATCGAAAATAATAATAAATAAAAATAAAAATACACTTAAGATTAAAAAAAAATCTCACACGACCAAAGTAAATAAATAAATAAATAAATAAATAAATTACACAAATTAAACAAAAACAAATAAAAATCGTTGACCTCCTCAACCAAACAACCCGAAAAATTGCATCGAATTCTCGATCAGAACGCGCGAGCGGCAAAACACGGAGGCCCTGTAAGCAAAAAAATTAGATGAATTAATTTTATCTGCAAATAACACATAACAAATATTAATATCTTACGTTCTCTCCCAGGCTTGTTCAATTGGAGATTTCCATTCTCCGTCCGTCTAATAAAAAAGACTTCTTCCCGTAGTTCTAACGAAAAATCCACAAATTCTTGAAATTCTTTCAACGAAACATTGCCACGACGGGCATTTTCCCAAAGATAAGACTGAATAAATTCAGTCGAGTAGCTTCTATAACTTCCATCATCGTCTTTCTTGGTCAGCAACTGAAACAATACCCTCCCAACGACAATTTTATCGTGAATGGTGAATTCCTCAGCAGTAGGAGGCAACAGGTGAGGGAGCGGTGGTGGGACGACTTCAGGTGAGATCTCACGCGCCTCATCCGTCGGTGAAGGTGCCGATGATGGACCCGGTGGAACGTCGAGGGGGATCAAACCTTCGGGGACGTCACACCTGTGAAAAAATAAAAAGATGAGAAAGTGGTTTTCGCAAAATGGCGGTTAGGGTTAAAAATAAATATTTGTTGGGGATTAAAATTGTAATTATTGCTGAAGTTGGAATTTCGAATTTGAGTGTGGGTTTTTTTTTAATGTGAATTATGGGTTTGGTTTTACCTTTACATGATGGTTTTACTTACATTTTTAAGACCTGATTCGAATCGTAGGATGATGTAAATTAAAACTCCTAGGACTTAAACCGGATCAAAACAACACGAAGCGTAGATTTGAACGAATTTTAGTGAACAATGGACGCGTGTTTTCTCGTTACCTTAGTTACAAAATAGAAATTTACACTTAAAAACCGAAAAAATAAATTAAAGTAAATGACGATGTAACTCGAAAATAAATTTAAAGAATTAAGAAGTAATGTTTAGAAATTTAAGATGACGTCACTGAGTATACTTGAAAAACAAAAATGTGTTTTGTGGTTGATCAGAGAATAATTTAAAATAGTTACTGAGTAAAAATAAAATAAAATTTTCGTGCTTTTTTGGAGAAAAGTGTTTTAAAATATTTTCGTGCTTTTGAGCATTTTTCAGCAACAAAAAATAAGGTAAAAATAGGATAAAATAATAAAGGTTTGTGATTTATAAAATGGCGATAAATTTTTATGTATTTTAAGGAATGCAAAATTGTCTAAATTTAGAGAACAAATCTTTAATAAAAATTGCTTCTATAGCGCCAAAAAACATCTAAATTTGTTTTTATCTATAGTATGTAAATAAATTCAGTATCGAAGCAAGATTTAAAGAGAAAACAGTTTAACAACATGTACAACAACTTCGTGCATCAGCTGTGTAAAATATCCATCGTCAAATACCATTCACTCTCGTTAATCATATATCTTATATGGAATCAAATCTTTCTTCGCACTTGTCATTCGTCGAAAAACATTATAAATAAGGACGTTAAAAAGAAGAAAAACGAAGAAAACAGGGAAAACAAAAAACTCAGATTTTTGAATTTTAACGCCCAGATCACTCGCGTTTGGAATGGATCTAGTGGCCTCTTGCGGAAACATCTGGCAACCCTGGTTTGGCGGAACCAGACCCTGTAAAAGGAAAAAATGTTAACTCTAAAATGTCATTGCTGGTTTACATTTATCATTATTTACCAGAATCGTCATTCATAACCAATTTATCATCACTGTTCACTTTAAACATGCGCTTGTGCAACTTGAGCATTAACGGGATCGCTTGTTTCACGCGGTCAGGGCTAACTTCAACTTCATTTTGCGTCAAAAACTCGCACACAGCGGCGATAATTTCTTCTTCATTCATTGCTAAATGCTCGCCAGAATCATCTTGTTGGAGCATTGTGCTATACATGGCCGTTTGAATTTCTATTACTTCCTCCATCGATAAGCCAACTATTTCATTAGGATAATCGTCCTCGTCGTCGCTCGAATCCGTGTCCGAGTCGTTAAACGCAAACTTCGATGGGGGCATTTCTTGAGCAGGTAAATTTGGTTCACCCCTGTGAATTTGAAATATGAAGTTGTATTATTTAGTAATTTTTTTTCACAAATTAATTCTACAAAGTATGGTTGATGGGGTAAACGGTAATAAAAACATTTTTTTACAGTTTCGGGGTAAAGTTTAATTACAGCAAGAGTTTATACTGTATTTAGAATACGTATTTTATTAGAAGAAATCGTCGATTTAGACAAATTTAAAAAATTGACGAGAATTTGGGTAAAATAGAATAGGCCGTTATAGGGTTAAAAATAAATATTTGGTGGGTTTTAAAATTGTAATTATTGCTGAAGTAGGAATTTCGAATTTGAGTGTGGTTATTTTTAAATGTGAATTATGGGTTTGGTTTTAACTTTACCATGATGGTTTTACTTACATTGTAATTGATTTGATTCGAATCGTTGGATGATGTGAATTAAAACTCCACCGGATCAAAACTCCACGAAGCGTAGATTCGAACGAATTTTAGTGAACAATGGACGCGTGTTTTCTCGTTTCCTTAGTTGCAAAATAGAAGTTAACACTTAAAAACCGAAAAAATAAATTAAAGTTAAGACGATGTAACGCGAAAATAAATTTAAGTAAAGAAATAACGTTTAAAAATAAAAGAAAAAGTGATAGACAGAATGATTTTGGGCGTTAAGTTATCGCAATATAAAATAAATACCAAATTCAATTTGTTTACCTTTTTGAAAACAGCAGCTCTCTGTTTCAGTTCAGTTAACCGCGAACAACGAGTGAAAATTCAGTCGCAATTACATATTGTTTATTAATGGCGACGAAAAGTTGAAAAATAAAAAACAAAAAAAAATTTAATTTCACTTTTACTCAGTAACTATTTTAAAATATTCTCTGATCAACCATAAATCACATTTGCTTTTTTGGAGATAAGTGTTTTAAAATAAGGTAAAAATAATGTAAAAATAATAACGGTTTGTGATTTATAAAATGGCGATAAATTTTTTGTGTTTTAAGGAATCAAAAATTGTCAACATTTAGATTTTTAATTGTTTTTTTGTAATTTTACTTGAGTTTAATCCTACGCAAATAATTTGGAAATGTTATAAATAAGTTTTTAAATTTTGTTTTCGTGTTATTTTTGTCAAATTTTAAAATAAGTTTAAAACCAGTTACAAAGGGTTAATCCCACAAGTTACCGATTAAACAAAAACAAACACAAATCTGTATTTAAATTTTATTTAAGCAGGGAATAAAAATTTCCACAGTTGTATTTCCATTCTCGTCTATTTTATTTTTTCACAGTTTATAAAATTATATTTAATAAAGTTAATTTAAGAGTTTTAAAGGAGCTCAGTTGAATTGATCCTCGAAATCCGACCCCACGAGAATTTAACCTTCTGGAACCAAAAATTCCTTGATCTTAAAATATTTTAAGACCAAAAATGAAAATTTTCCCTTTTTTAAAAATCACGACTCGAAAAACGAGCATCAAGGAGTTGAGTTAAATTTATCTTCGAAATTCATCAAACAGGGGAAATAAAAAACTCAGATTTTTGAATTTTTTTGCTCAGATCACTCGCGTTTGGAATGGATCTAGTGGCCTCTTGCGGAAACATCAGGCAACCCTGGTTTGGCGGAACCAGACCCTGTAAAAGGAAAAAATGTTAACTCTAAAATGTCATTGCTGGTTTACAATTTATCATTATTTACCAGAAGCGCGCTTCAAAACGAATTTACCATCACTGTCCACGTTAATCATGCGCATCTTTTTGTACAACTTGAGCATGAAATGGACCACTTGTTCCACGTGGTCGGGGCTAATTTCGGCTTCTTCACGCAACAACTCGCACACTGCGGCGATAATATCTTCTTCAAACATTGCTAAATACTCGCCAGAATCATTGTGCATTTTGAGCATTGTGCCAAACAATGCCGATTGAATTGACATTTCTCCATCCAGCGATAAGCCATCTATTTCATCAGGATAATCGTCCTCGTCGTCGCTCGAATCCGTGTCCGAGTCGTTAAACGCAAACTTCGATGGGGGCATTTCTTGAGCAGGTAAATTTAAGTCACCCCTGTGAATTTGAAATATAAAGTTGTATTATTTAGTAGTTTTTTTTTACCATGCAATTAATTCTACAAAGATGGGGTAAACGGTAATAAAAACATTTTTCCAGTTTCGGGGTAAAATTTAATTACCACAAGAGTTTATACTGTATTTAGAGAACGTATTTTATTTATGTCGACAGCATACGTGTAGTTTATTAGAAAAAATCGTCGATTTAGAGAAATTTAAAAAATTGACGAGAATTTGGGTAAAATAGAATAGGCCGTTATAGGGTTAAAAATAAATATTTGGTGGTGGAATTAAAATTGTACTGGTTGTTGAAGCAGGAATGTGTTACTTACATTTTAATAATAGACAGCTTAAATTTGAAGCAAAATACCGATGTGGAAAGGATCGAAGCGAAGAAGGAGGAATAAGGAACGTCGCGTGATCGCGGTGATTTATTTCGAACTTATAAATAAGAAAAAAATAAGAAAAATAAATTAAAACACAGAAATAATGCTTAGAAATAAAAGAAAAAGGAATGAGCTGTTGGATTTTGGGCATTAAATTATTACAGCGTAAAAAAATACCAAACTCACGTTGTTTACCTTTTTGAAATGGAGACGAGTCAGTTGACAGCGTATAGCGAAGCAGCAAACAACGAGTGAACTTTCAGTCGGAATAACCTAAAAGCACTAAAAGTTCAGTCGCAGAAACTAGTGTTTACAAATGGCGACGGAAAAGGTGAACTCCGACTAAAATTACGGTATGTCGTTTATTACCAAAATCCCGCCGGCTTGGGACAGGCAACAACGAAGAAACGACGACGACATTCCGCCTATTTTGTCGGTGAAGTATTTCGAAAATGTTCCTCGATCGCTTTTAAATAAAGTAAATATCTGTACGAGTTCACTGTTGTTTATTTTTGTCATTTAAAAATTACAAATTTGTTAACTACGCTACCTAGTGACTAAATATTTCTTCAACACTTAAAAACAAGCGCAAAAATTCAAATTATTTTCCAATGTAACACTAACTCAACATTTTTATTAAAGAATAAATTAAAAATTTTTTTGTACAGCTTGAAAATAAAATAAATCGACATTAAAACAAAAATAAAATACACTACGATGAAAAAAAAATCTCACATGACTAAAATAAATACTCCGTAAATAACACAAATTCGAGAATACAGAAATAAAACAAATAAAAACTGTTGAACTTGTCAACGAACACGAAAAATCATATCACTTAGTGGCTGAGATCAGTCTACTGGAAACACGGTGGAGCTGTAATAAAATTATCAAATTTAATTTTACTCGCAATTACTAACAAATAATATTCATTAATATCTTACGCTCAGTCCCAACTTGGTTCCAACGGAAAGTTCCGTCTTCCAACCGTACAATAAATTTTATTTCTTCCTTGAACTCTAAAAGACACTTCACATAATCGTGAAATACCATCTGCGAGATTTTGCCACTACCACAGAAATATTCCCAAAGATGGGACTGGATGAATTCGGCGGAATAACTTAGATAACTGCCATTATCATCTTCGACCTTCCACATCTCGAATAATATCACTTCTATGAGTATCCTTTGCTTTGAAGTAATCTTCCGAGCAGGGACCAGGTGCGACGGCGGTGAGGGAGCAACTACAGGTGAGTTTGCATTCATCAGTAGAGGTGCCGACGGGCCTGGCTGAACATCGAGGGGGGTTAATTGGTGGTCGTAATCTTCGGAGACGTCAGACCTGAGAAAAAAATAAAAGGATGAGAAAGTGGATTAAGTGGTTAGGGTTAAAAATAAATAAATATTTGTTCGCCTTATTAAAATTGTAGTGAATGTTGAAGTTGGAATTTGCGTTTTTGATATTTTAAAATGTGAATCGAGGGTTTTAATTTACTTACATTTTGATCCAAAATCGTTGGACGTGAATTGTAGTCCCAAGAGTTAACGCAATCAAAACTTCACGAAGTGTGGATTTCGAACGATTTTTAGTGAATAATGAAGGATTGGTACGTCGCGTGATCGAAATTAATACTTAAAAACCTGAAAAGATAGGCGAAAATGAATTAAAATAAAGAAATAATGCTTAGAAATAAAAGAAAAAGGGGTTGGATAGACGGATTTTGTGCGTTAAATTATTGTACTGTGAAAAAAATATCAAATTCAGTTTGTTTACCTTTTTGAAAACAGAGCCGAGTCAGTAGACAGCGAACAACGAGTGAACGTTCAGTCGGAATAAACTAAAAGCACTGATTGCTCAGTCGCAATAACAATTGTTTACAAATGGCGACGAAAAATTGAACTCTAAGTAAAATGTCGTTTATTATCAAAATACCGCCTGCTTGGGACAGGCAACAACGAAGAAACAACGATAATATTCCGTTTGTTTTGTCGGTGAAGTATATCGAAAATATTCCTCGATCACTCCCGTCACAAAAAGTAAATATATTTGTACCGCGTTCACTTTGTAATATTTTTTTGATGTAAAAATTGATGTAAATTTTTTAAATCTTGATCTGAAGGAGGACAGTAGCGTAAAAATCTGCGTTCAAACTTGCCTTTACGATGGTACTTACAAACAATTTTTTGGCCGGTGTTGTCGCGGATTGGTAAAAACGCAAGAAATATCAAAAAAATCATCGGAAAAATTACTGTTTAACTACGAAGAAGTATTTATAAACATTATCTTATTAAAAAAAACAAATAGTTACGTAATTATAATAATTTTAATTACAGGATATATATTTTCACACGTGTTTCAACGACGTCAATATTTATTTAGTCATCGAGCTGATCCAAGTATCTAAATCAGAAGAAATTTCTCTCGCGTGGACGAGTCTACAATTATTTAAACAAGGAGAAAAAGGCGTCGGCAAAGTCACGGGAAATTTCGGGTAATTTAAAAAACCAAAAAAAAATATTCTGAATTTTAAATGTGACAAAATTTTTTATTTTTTTAGTTCCTTGCTTTGTTACGGCAGTTGTTTGTCGCTGCTCTTTATCAACACGTCAGGAGAAAGTAAATTGTAATGATAAATTTCGAGTTATTGAATAATAATAATAATTTATTCTCGTAGATCATCCGTTAATACAAAAGATTATCGGATGTCAAATTGCATTTTCTTTAAACGTTAACAAATTTCTGACTAACATATTCCATTTAATTCCCGAAAACATTTTAATCTCGCAAAATAACCCGATTCCCGGCTTTAAGAATCCTCACGACAATTCTTCTACCTTTAAAGGTGCTCGTTTACTTTTTTTTAAACCTATATTTCGGTCAATAATTTCTATAACGTTGTTAAACAAGTTTTGTATAATATTACAGGTTTGAGGAAATCAAAGAAATTTCCTAAAACATCTTGTAACGATTGCGTTATTGACGATATCGTGATTCATCTCGATGTGACTATCGAAAAATTTGAAAATTTCTTTTGTCGGAAGTTCATCGAAGAACAATACCAAAATTCAACCGACTACGTGAATGTTTTAGAACGGAGACTTCAGGTAATGATTTTTGGTTGTCGTATATATAAAACAAATTATTTATTTTCAGTTTTTTGGTTAGGTTGGAATTCATAATGGATGGAATTACATCGAAGAACCACATATTTATCACTTGGTGCTGGATACTAAAGAATTGAATCACACGAGTGATCGACGAAAATGGAGTTTCAGATCGAAGTATGTAGAATAAAATAGATCAAAATGTAATTTATCAAAGTATACTTTGAAAATTTTTGCAAATTTCTTACAGGAAAAGTCAGAATTTAATTTTACGAAATAAAGTCCATTTGGATAATGTACCAATGGATCCCGACATTAGAATTATATTTATCGTCGATTACGTCATTGCGGTAACAACAACGGCTAATGATTCAAAGGTAATTTATACGGTATTTAAATCTGCAGATTTTTATCTAAAGATAATTTTTCTCTCTGCAGAATTTAAACGTTAATGTATTTTGGGCGATTTGGAGTCCTTTTCCAGAAGCGTTTAAAACAGAATCGGCGCATCAAAGTATTATTTTAAATAACGACGGTGAAGATGAAATGTACGACTTGTGTCAAACAATTTGTTTTAACGGAATTGACGAGCCAAATGAAAATTTTTATATTAAATTTGATTTTAATTTTGGGAAAAAGGTGAATATATTTTTACAAGTACATCTGAGTACTAAATTAATGTTTCTTGATTTAAGGATTCAAATGTTAAACAAAAAACGACGACGACGTCGAGTAGCGTGCGATCATCGTATTCGGAGTCACTGAACGTACCCGAACTGCAGATTCCAATTCTGAAACAGGATTCTGATTCGGTTGAAAAAACTCCTGTGAAAGTGATTCCAGTTGCTATCGAACTAAATGCGTTACCAGTTCTTCACCCACCGCCATCGGAAAATAAAAATAAACGGGTCGATGTTTCTCGCGTTTTAAATTCGCATTTTTTTGATGAAAAAGTATTTCCACCAATTTTAAATCGATGGAATCAATCTGCGATACTAGTGGACATACGTGATCAAGTTGAAGTGGATTTCCTGATGGAAAAAAAAGATTTTTTGCAGGCAAACGAAATTGTTTTTCAATTTTTGGGGATTTCGTGGTATGTACAATAAAAATTTATATTGTAGAGTGTTAACCAGTAATATGTGCATTTGATTGCAGGTTAAACAAATCATTACGTCCGAAATCGTTGAAAATTTCGTTTCAATTCTACAAGTTGAAGACTTATTCCAGCGAGAGGTGAGTTGATAAAACAACCATTGAAGGGTCGACAAACTTAAATGATAAATTTTGTAAATAGACTGGATTTAATATCTAATAACACAATCGGAAACTTTTTTACGATAAGAAAGATTAACGAAAATAATTCAGCTGGATCCGAATTGAAAGCGTTTCAGGTAAAAATAGAAAAATATGATTGTAAATTGAAATGATAAAATTTTATCATTTTATAATTCGAGAAAATTTTCTTAAATGTTTATTTATTTGTGTTTAATTATTGTAGTTGTTTTATTTGCTAGGTTAAATGCGTAATTGATCCGAGTCACTGGCCAGCTCAATTTCAAAAGGAATTTGTGAATTATTTAAGCAAATTCTCTTTGCAATTTCACATCTTTGATGCTGATTCTTTGATTTATTTGGGACAATGTTCAACGGGTTTAAACGTAATTTTTGAGAGAATTTGATTACACATCATTTTTTTAAAACACATTTTGCAAAATTTCAGAAATTATTTCGAAGTGGTAGAGAAGCGATCCAGGTTTTACAACAGCTTGAAATAATTTTCCCCGTAGATCCACAAATGATCAACAACATCGTTCAAGTGCCTCAATCAAAAACTCAAGGTTCCATCACTCAGGGATTTATTCATGTCAGAATCGGAATTATTGGACACCCATCCGATCCAGGTAAGCAACATGGCTGCCGTGATTTATTATGAATAAAATATTAATTGTTCACTTTTGTAGTGTCAAAATTCGATTCACCTATGCCAGTTGTCAAGTCTCAAATAAGCTTAAGCAAATCGGAAGATGATCCGCCAGAAAGAATTATGAGAGCTCGGTCGTTTATAAATCTTGAATCGGAAAAATCGGAAGAAAAAATTCGAAAATTACGACGAATGGAATTGGTTAGAAAAACAGAACCGCGAGAAACTGACAACGCAATTCCGGTAACTATAATAAACTCGGAGTTAATTTGTTACAAAAAACTGATTTGGTTTTGTTTGTTTTTTCTAGGACCAAGGATCTTTTCATTTGCGTCGGCTTAAATTGGTTCAAGCGAGTCGAGAAAAAAATAAGCGTAGCTCAATCGTGAATCTTCTCAAAAATTTGATCATTACTCAACACTTAGTCTACGTTTCTGTTGGATCGTTAAATTTTTTTGAATACGAAATTTTTAATCCACGCGCAACTCCGTCGATTATTTTTATCGACATTGCAGATCCGGATTTAAAGTAAACAGCAATAACCAAAAATAAATTGGAAATATTTTATTTATTGACATGTTTTATTAATAGAATTGTAGGCTCGGCTGCAGAATGGCGTTATTTCAAACAAATTCAACGGTTATTAGGAGATGTAGAGGAAAACATTTGTTCTTACGATAAAAATATGGATTTATATCAAATATTTTTACACGCAAATGAAAAAATAAAAGTGCCCTTTAAATATCAATCGCTGAGTTGGGATTTTAAAGGCAGTGAAAGAGAAATGTCGGATATCAACGTGCCTGACGCAACAAAAAAGCAAATCAAGGTAAAATACGAAAATTATACCTGTTGATTATTATTATAATAAATACATTATTTATATTCTAGGTTCGATTTTTTATAAGCAATGACGCCGTCCTGTCTGTTTTATCATTAGACGTGCAGTTATTTTACCCACTCGTCAGTCACAGTTTTGTATTTTTCCAAGAAGCTCAGGTCGCGTTTGAACGAATTATTCGAATTCCTACGATTGAAATTGGTCCAGGTAAGTGAAAATCGACCAAAAATGAATCAAATGATTGTAAATGAATATTATAAATTTTTTTTTTAGACGATGTGATGGCTGGAAATAATAACAAAGAAATTTATTTCTGTTGCTCGGAGTCTGGTGTTCAAATCGAAACCACAACGAGTGAAGATAAATCAACGAACAACATAATTTTGAGAGTAATATACATCTTTAATATTTCTTTTTCCCTTAATTTAATATTTAAAAAATCTTTTCAGATGCAAAGTGGCGCGTGTTGTACTCGACGTCAATTTTTCATTTATTTGTATTCCAATCCGTACTTCGTGTCTCCTACCCAGACTTGGCACGTAACCGTTATTACGTCAACTCGTCACGACATTTCATGTACTTTAGGTCAAATTCACGCGTCATCTTTGGTTCTTAATGGCGGTACTTTGGAACGCAACGTGAAATGTTGGTCGTCGGATTCTGATTATATTCAAATTTCACCTAAAGAATTTTTTTTACGACCGTGCGAAATTCATCAAATTCAAATCAAAGTGAAACCGATTTGTGTTGGATTTACGTAAGTTTGTTAAATTAAATAAATTTACGTTAAAAGTAATTTAATATTATAATTTCAGCACTCATTTTATAAACGTCGTCGATATTGACAATTCTTCAATCGTGCATTCGTGGATTATTTGCGTCAACTGCCAATTACCGATTATAGGACGACATTTTAGAGTGGAAATATCGTTAAATAAAATCACAAATAAGGTAAAGTTAGGTTATCAATCATTAAAACAATTTCGGTAATAACGCCATTTTTAATTTTAGAAACTCTCGTTTACGAATTCGAAGACCGAAACGCGCAAGTTTAGTTTACGTAGTAACTATCCCGAAGCGATGAATCTTAAAGAGCTGGAAATGAAATTAGATCCTGGACAGCAGTGGTTGATCGGAGTTCAATTCCCATCAAGATCGTCACCTGGACCAGAAGAAATTCTTTTATTTATAGACGATGAAACTGGAATTAATCACGAAATAATCGCGATTCATCTCGTGTATGCATAGAAAATTAATTGTATTACCATAACTTATATTATTTATTAATGTTTTACGAAAAAAAATGCCGTCCAAAAAAAATCAGAGAGAAAGAACAAATTTGTAAAATGCTTTTAAATAGTCTAAATTTGTATTTATTTCAATCGTATATATAAATAACTTAGTTTCGATGTAAGATTTACAGATAAAACTGTTTAGTCCTGTTTTAATAAACATGTATAACAGCTCGTGTTTCTTTTCCAACAAGATGACGCATGCGTGATATAAAACAGAGAAGATCTCTTTTAAAATCATGCATAAAATTTGGACGCCAATTGAGTAAAGATAAATTCGACCAATTTTCACCAGTGCCTCCGCAGAAATCTTTTCTTGCCTCACTAATCCGACGTTCCAGTCGAATTTGTTCACTACCACGAATACTCGGCATGGAACTGCCGGTCCACAACTTTTGAATTCTAATCTGATCGCGATTGTGAAGTGGCTGCATCAGTTCTACAAAATTATCTAAAGTTAAAAAAGTTTGACTTTCGACAGAATTTAAATGATCTTGGTACTCCTCCGCGAGATGACTCGTTCGAGGACCATCGTTGGTCCAATGGTTCCACACGCTGACTGGAAACGGTCCGTTTAACCAAGTGTTTTCGAAATATTTCGAAAATTCCTTTAAAGCGTTTGTCACGTCTTCGTTGCCTGATGTCGGCGTTCGTAGACGAATTATTTTTACCGCGATGGGAATTGTAACTGGTGGGATTAACGCGAGTGCT
The DNA here is from genome assembly GCA_034696085.1 of Stigmatogaster subterranea. Classification (NCBI taxonomy): domain Eukaryota; kingdom Metazoa; phylum Arthropoda; class Chilopoda; order Geophilomorpha; family Himantariidae; genus Stigmatogaster; species Stigmatogaster subterranea. Next base: position 14,533 of record JAQIWS010000213.1, on the reverse strand, counting down.
TTAATACTTCCAATCCACTCGCCGATTTGTTCATTTTTTCCCAAAATTTCATTAAGACTGAGCGCTCGTAACTTCGCATCCAAGGTTTTATTAAAGTGAAAATTGCAACCTTTCACCGTAAGTTCGGGGAATACTTTTCTAAAATAAAATACAACAAAAAAGTACAAATAAAATTAATCGTTTTATACTTTGAGTGGTAGTTAAATTTTCTTACTTGAGTCCTAAATGTGCGGCAATCTCAAAATCGAGATGGACCGTTTCGAGTGATCCGATTCCTCCGTACAATTCGATCAACTTGGCGCGGATTTTTGAAAACAAATAAATATAAGACTCCATTGATTTACAACCAACAGCTACGTGACAAACTGGGATTGCTTCGTACACAAAATAACCCCACGCGTAAATTGTGTACATTTGAACAAACCCATCCGTGAAACATTTATAAAATCCATCAATGATCAAATTCGTCGACGCGTGCATCAACTTCATATCCAATTCCGAAGCAAACGCCAAAACTCCAAGATCCATCGAGCAAGTTAAAAGCCAATTCTTTCGATCACTCGTACTTCGATTTTCATCACCAACCAAGATTTTCGGAATCGACTTTCTGGAACGATCTTCTTGCAAAGACATTTGATCAGATGCCTTTCTTCTCAAACGTCGTAAACCTAGTAATAAAAATTCTAGTTTAAGTAAAATTCATTTTATACACAGTTTAACACAAAAATTAATTACGAACATTTTTCCATTGATTTATATTCCGGCAAAAGAGATTTAACTTTTATTATCTCACAAGCAGCGTGAAACTGTGAAGTGTCCATTTTCTCGTGTTTTCTTTTTCCCAGTCGAGCTTCTCGGTCGAGTTTTGTAGTTTCTACCATCGCGAATGTTTGACCTTTGCAGTTTTTGTGATGTCCTGAGTCCGGATTTTTGATAATTCTGCCATTTGAAACAGTTACGAAACAAAATTGGAGCTTAAAATTGCCCGCAATTTCTCTCTCGCAATCAAGACAAATAAAATATTCATTCGAGATGCCATTTTTTAACTCTTTTTCATTTTTCTTTCGAAAATTATAAAAACGATTTTCGTGAACCGTGCTTTTATAATTCAATATCGTATTTTTTAAATTCACACTCGTTGTAAACTCAGCAGCGCCAAAATCTTTCGTCGCCATGTTTATATTGTTAAATTGAAAAACGAACCAGAAAACAAAAACGGAAAAACCACCTTTTACACGTACCCGTGTATAAATAATAGGGTATAGCTAAAATGAGAAATTTATCATTTTTTAATCTTAAGTGTACGAAAATAAATTACTTTCATAGAAAAAAAATGGATATTTATGATTTTAGTGATTACATACAACAACTCGCGTTTCTTTTCCAACACATTGCCGCACGTTTGACATAAAATTTCGAAGATCTCGTTGAAAATCTTGCAGAAAATTTGGGTGTTTATCAAGTAAAGTTAAGTTTGGCCAAATTTCGTCCGTGTTTCGGCAGAAAACCTTTCTCGCCTTTTCTATTCGACGGTCCAGACGAAATTGTAATCCATCCCGAATAATCGGTAATGAATTACCAGTCCACAAATTCTGAATCCTAATTTGATCACGATTATGAAGTGGTTGCATCGTTTTTAAAAACGTACCGAGTGTCAAAAATCGTTGATTTCTTACAGAATTTACTTGACTTCGATACTCGTCCGTGAAATGAACTTCGAGTGGACCTTCGTTGGTCCAATGATTCCACACGTTTAACGAAAATGGTCCTTTTACCCAATTATCTTCAAAATATTGAGAAAACTCCTTCAAAGAACGTGTCACGTATTCGTCGTCACAAACTGGTTTTTGTCGACGAAGTAACTTAAGTACAAATGGTATTATGATGGGTGGGATTAACGAGAGAGTTTTAAAAGTACTAATCCACTCGCCAACTTGTCCGGATGTGTCCTCCCAAATTTCTTCATCAAGACCGAGATATAGTAATTTTGCGTTGATGATTTTGTTGAAATGAAAATTACATCCTTTCACCGTTAATTGAGGAAATACCTGTCTAAAAATAAAATAATAACTATTAATAAAATTGCATAATTCCGAAAATATTTTCTTACCTGAGTGCTAAATGCGCAGCAATTTCGAAATCAAGGTGAACAGTTTGTAATGATCCAATTCCTCCGTGCAATTCGATTAACGTTTCACGGATTTGTTTAAATAGATAAACATAAGACTCCATCGATTTATACTTCACAGCAGCGTGGCAAACTGGAATTGCTTCGTACACAAAATAACCCCACGCGAAAATTGTGTAAATATGAACAAATCCATCTTGAAGTTCTTGACTAAATCCATCGATGATTAAATCAGTCGATGCGTGCATCAATTGAATATCCAGCTCCGAAGCAAATATCAAAACTCCTAATTCAGCTGATCGAGCTAACAGCCAATTTTGTCGTTGATTTTGATGATGATTTAATTCTTCCACACTCGTCATCACATTTCTGTCAACGTTCTTGATGGATAAACGATTTTTTCCTCGCATATTCGTCGAAAAAGAAGTTTGGTTTTGTGCCTTTTTACTCCACCGTTGTAAAGCTAAATTGATATTAAAAAATTCATGTAATTTATAAAATTAATAAAATTTAATTACGAACATTTTTCCAATTTTTTATATTCTGGCAGAAGAGCTTTAACTGCTTTTTTCTCAGGCGTATTTTCAAACTGCGAATTTAATTCGGAAAACATTTCATCGTAGATCTCGAGCGGTTTTCTTCTTCCCTTTCGGAATTTAATCCGAGCTCGTCTTTCAAGATTTTTAGCTTCTATCATCGCGAATGTTCGTCCTTGGCACTTTTTGTCATGTCCGAAGTCTGGATCCTTGATGATTCTGCCGTTTGAAACCGTCACTTTAGAATAACGCTTGAGTTTTAAACCACCCGAAATTTGCTTCTCGCAGTCGAGACAGACGAAATACTCGTTCGTGGTTCCTTTTTTTAACTTTTTCTGATTTCTCTTCCGAAAATTATAAAAACGGTTTTCGTGAATTGTACTTTTATAATTGAGAATCGTATTTTTTAATTGCACGCTTATTACGAATTCAGCGGCTCCAAAATCTTTTTTAGCCATGACCTACAGCTGATCATCGCACAAAAACAAAAATTCCATCTTTTACACGTACCGCCATTTTTATGACCATAAACGGACAACGGTGTTGTTAAAACGAGGAATTTCGTTGAATGCTAAAATGCAACGTTTACTACGAGTGAAATAAATGACTCTACTAAAATTTTTCAATGTAACGTATTATTATTTTTATTTTCTTCGATTACAACGTTTTTGAAACGAACAAAATTATTTTTAAAAGATGTTTCAGTGGCGTTTGTAGCAACTCTTCGGACGAGCACTTTTATCATCAGAGCAACAAATCCAACGTAATTTTCGACAACGTACGTGATTTCTGTTTTATTTTGGTAGTGAAGCGGTATATAATTCCCGATAATAACAAAATAACCGATCGTAACTTACTCGCACATGTAAAGCTTCGCAGCGCATTGATTGGGAAAATCCATAATAGAACCGCGACAGTTGTAGCAAACTGGTTTGTACTCCATCGTGCAGTCTTTCTTGCATTCTTTGGCGTTTACGAAATTCGAAGTCTCCACTGCAAAAAGAGGAAAAAAGTAACGTATAGAAAATAATTCGTAAAATTAAATGTAACTTAGTATGGCAGCCAAAATGACGATTAAGGTGAAAGCTTTTGGAAGTGCAGTCATCATGTTGCTGGCGTTTCTTCGAAAGTTGAAGTGGAACTGAAGTAAAGCTGATGGGGAATGAGGTTTAATTTATATGGTATGGTTTGTTACTTTAAGCTTGTTATCACAAGTTTTTCTTATTTTTAAAGGTGGTGTCTGGTGACGAGCTGCTGTTTCAACAAGAACCAGGTATTGACCGGACTGAAAGTTCAAGTTTTAGTGCTTTGTTTTTCACTGAAATTGTTTGTTCGTCGAGGTAAAAGTTTAGAAATTATTTTTAAGATGGACTATATATATAATTCTACCTTGACCGATTAGATGAAATATATACGCATTAGCAAATTTTTTGTAACATGCTGTAGACCGCTTATTTTGCAGATGCAAAATTTTTACAGGTTTACAGGTGAACTTCTATATTTCACAAACTTTAATTGCCAAACTGGTGAAAATATTTGCCAGTTGCGTGCAAACAGTTATAATTAACAGCTGCCAAGCTGAATGGAACTTCGTTACGCTCAGTAAACTTTATCACCAAACAGACAAAATGCAATAAACTCGTTTAAAAAGAGCACACAAAAATGCTTTGCTTTATACAATTATAGAAAATAAATAGATCATAAAAACGAACCTGGTGACGTGACCAAAATTTGTCACGACGTCACCAACGTCTTGCATTATTTCAGTCATATTTATCATTTACGAAAAAATAACAAATAAATTACTAGGTACAATTCAGCGATTATTTATATACAACAATTCTCATTTCTCTTCCAGCAAAATAAGTGCCCATGCATAACACAAAACACCGAAGTTCTTCCTCAAATTCGCGTAAAATATCCGGACGAGACTGAATAGAAGTCAAATTTGGCCACACGCGTTCGGTTCTTTCGTAGAATAAGTGCATCACATCCTTTATCTCGCATTCCAATTGTATTTGATCATCGTCACGAATACTCGGCAGACACCTCCCACTAAACAAATCTTCAATTCTTCTTTGATCTCGTTCATGAAGTGGTCTCATCAGTTGTATAAAACTATCCATCGTCAAATACCATTCACTCGTTAATATAGAATCAAATATCTCGTGGTATTCACAAGACAAATTCGTCGTTCGTGGACCTTGGTTGGTCCAGTGATTCCATAAATCGACCGGGTATGATCCTTTTATCCAATATCTTACAAAATATTCATAAAACTCTTTTAAAGCATTCGTCACATTCTGGTTACCCGAACTTGGCATTAATTGACGGAGTAATTTCAACGCGATAGGAATCGTGTTGGGTGGAATTAACGCCAGCGATTTAAAGCAATTGATCCATTTTCTAATCTCTCCTTCATCGTCCGGAATTTGATCACAACCCATCAGAATTTGCAACGTTGAGTCTAGGTAGTTATTAAAATGAAAGTTGCAACCTCTCACCACGCATCGCGATGGAAATACTTCTCTGAAATCAAATATAAGGTGTTAAAAATTATTTTAAACCGATTTTTCATTTATTTACTTGAAAGCTTCGTGCGCAGCAACTTCATAATCCATGTGGACGGTCCTAAGTGGTCCAAATTTACCATTGGGATCAGTTAACACGTCTCGAAGTTGAGTAAACAAATATTTATACGATTTAACTGATCTAGAACCCATAGCAACGTGGCAAACTGGGATTGCTTCGTGTAGAAAAAAACCCCACGCGTATATCGTGTAAATCTGAACAAAACCGCCTGGTAATAATTTACAATATCCATCGAAGATTAGATTTGTCGACACACGCATCAATTCCATATCAAGTTCAGAAGCAAACGCCAAAACTCCGATATCGATCGCGCCAGCTTTCAACCAATTTTTCTGATCAACTGGACAAATTTCTTCCTCGGTTCCATTTTCTTCGGGTAAATTAGTTTCTTCTTGTCCTTTCTTTTCCCAGCGTCGATAACCTAAATCCAAGTAAATAAAATTCTAGTTAATAAATAACTCTTTGTAGTGGTAAATTATTAAATACAAACCTTTTTCAACCGTTTTAAATGGTGGCACACGTAATTTAATCAATATTTTATCTTGCGGATTCACAAACCGCGAATTCAAATCAGAATCAATTTTCTTATGACTTTCTAACGGGTTATTTAATCCAAGTCGACATCTATTTCGAGCTTCTCTGCATAATCTCGTAGCTTCGACAGCTGCGAATGTCCGACCTCGACAATTTTCATGGTGACCGCGGTCTGGATTCGTCAGAACTCTGCCATTGGAAATTGTTACTTTACAAAACTGATTTTTAAAATTTCCTGCGATTTCTCGTTCGCAGTCTAAGCAAATCCAATATTCGTTGATAGTTCCACTTTGTAGTCGTTTTTGGTTTTTCTTCCGGAAATTATAAAACCGATTTTCGTGAATTAAACTTCGGTAATTCAGTACCGTGTTTTTTAATTGAATGCTCGTTGTGAATTGGGCAGCTCCGAAATCTTTCGAAGCCATGTTAAACGCGTGGAGAAGAAATCTGAGGTGAAATGAGGAAATTTCAGCTTTTAAATGTAGCCGGAATCTGATAAGAAGTGGCTGAAGTGCGTCACGTGGGTTAAATGAGTCACGTGGAAAAATGGCGTAACGCCATTTTTCAAGGGCGTCAACGTCTCATTGAGATTAAGACGTTTGTTTGATGAAAGTGAAGAAACTCGTGTTGTTCCGATGGATTTAAAGAGTTAATCTAACGTTTGATGTGCGTTTTTTGTGAGAGAGGATCGCCGACAACGTTCGATCAGCAATAATGTAATGTGATGGTAAAAATGGATGCTCTAACTATCTGATCCTCGATAGTATAGTGGTGAGTATCCCCGCCTGTCACGCGGGAGACCGGGGTTCGATTCCCCGTCGGGGAGGATTTTTTTTCTTTTTTTTTTTCGTGCGTAATAATTATTTAGGTAAGTAGGATGAGGAATACTTAGAATTGTAATGTTAAAAACAAGCGAAACAAAAAAATTAAGTGAAAAATGTTGGTGTTGGAAATTGAAATGTTAAAATTCTGTCAAACTAGGAATAAGTTACTACTGAAATTTTCTGGCTGTCAATAATAATTTTTACTCTTATTTATTACACAACAGTTTCTATATCCAAAAAAAAATTTTTCTTCAAACCAAAAACACTGAAAATTTTCGACATCAGATATATAGCGAGGACATATTGGCGAATGGATTGAGAATTAAAGCAGTCGCGTTAATTCTACCAATCCATTCGCCAATTTGTCCTTCATCCTCCCAAATTTAATTCGGATTCTACTCCGTGGCATTCTTACGATTTTCTTTTTCCGAGTCTTTATTTATTTCCAGTTTCTGTTTGGTCTCGCAACTTCTATGATCGAGAATATTCGACGTCTGTGGTTTTAATGGTGGCTAACTTCTGGATCCGTAACGACTCCGACTTTAGTAGAAACCGTTACCTTACAAAATTGGATTTTAAAATGTCCCGCCATTTCTCTCTCGCAGTCGAGACAAATCAAACATCGATTTGTGGAGCCATCTTTTAACTTTTACTTCACGAAAACCTAGAAACAGCTAAAAAATGGCATCACCAACGAATGTTGGATTTGTCTCGATTGCGAGAGAGAAATAGCTGGAAATTTTAAAATGAAATTTTGTAAGGTAACGGTTTCTAATGTCAGAGTCGTTAGGGATCCAAAGATTGGCCATCATGAAAACTGCAGAGGTCGAACATTTGCGATGGTAGAAGCTGCGAGACCAAACAGAGAAGCTGGAAATAATTAAAGACTTGGAAAGAGAAAATCGTTAGAATACCACGGATAAAGGGATTCCTACTATAATTACGCACTAATATTTAATCCGTACGAAAAATTAACCCAACTTTTCGCGTTGAAAGTCACGGATTTCCGTTATCCATAGTGTGGGGTCATTACTGTATTTTCACTTTAAACTATACTTTGAACGCGCGATTACAAATGTTCGATCATAACGAATTGTCAAGAGGTTGAAGGTCAAATTGGCGAATACATCGAGAAAAACTTTTGTACGTTGTAGATTTCGTTTATAGTCTGTATCGTATATACGTGGTGTCGATCTTCGTACTTAAGGTGCGTAGATACGCCTTTATATACCGATATTTAGGGTAACTACAGCCGTCCTGTGCTAAACTGGGACAAGTTATATTTCACCCCACTAACGTTTTAGACACGTTTTACTGTATTGTGTAAAATCTTGGATAAAATACAATAACATATACGGTAATGAATTAATTTAAAGTGATGGTAGTTATGTACCGTCTGAGAATTTTGGGGCCAAGCGTTTTACTTGTTATGGTAATTAACAACCGAGGATACCCAAGCCTCGACTACTGCACAAATTAATAATGTTTTCAAACTCAAATTTTAAAATCAGATTGTTTAACATTATCACGCAGTTGCAGACAAGAAAACAATACCCAAAATCATGTTGTGTTTGTACTGTTAAAAAAAATTGGTGATTGTAAGATATAATGCCTGACAAAAGATTACTCCAAGTGGACAAAAATCAATGTGATTTATTACTTTGCGTGTATGTAAAGTTAGTTCATTAAATTTGTAAAGTTGGTAACGTTTTATTGCTGATTATCGAATATTACATCGATCTATTGAAAACTGCATTTACTCTACCTAGCTAAAATGTAAGATGGTAGGGTAATAAGAATCTTTAACTATCTCATCCTCGATAGTATAGTGGTTAGTATCCCCGCCTGTCACGCGGGAGACCGGGGTTCGATTCCCCGTCGGGGAGAATTTTTTTTGCATTTTTTAATGCTTATTTTCAGGCATTCTCAATAATTTTTTTTAACAAATTTACCTCGAAATACAAACAATATATTTTGCATTTCCTAAAAATTCAAGACTTTGTTCTATTTGAATAGATGACTCATTGGCAAAAAATATTTTTCGGAGTAAGATATTCTTTTCAACAAAAGCTGGAAATTTACACTTTATTTCGTATGCTGCATTCACAAATTTTCCAAATCACGCGACAGCGTTGCAAACTGAGAAAATTTGGCATTCTTTCATTGCAGGAAAGCCGACATTTGTTTATCTCTCAACTGTTTTCGATTGCGCGGTGTATTGTGGGTACATGCAAATTGTGGGTCATGGAGAAATACAACCTGCTTCAAAGTTTTCACTTGTTATTTTTGACGGAAAATTAACTTCAAAATTAGTGACTGACGTAGTTTATAAGAAATAATAAAATGGAAATAGAATACTTAGTGGAAGGTGTTTAGAAAATGTTGGTAAATTTGAAAAAAAAAGTTGAAAAGTTGAGAGATTTTAATTTGCATTTTATTGATTATTTCCACTCAATATTTATCTACAAACATCACAGTAATTTTAAAGCGAAATCTTGTCAATATCGGTACGGATTAGTCGTTCTCGTCGGGTACTGGCAATCATGTCCGTGGTAAATCGGAGTAGTTTGCGCGATTCCACCTTCCCTTCTCAATTTATCTAAAACTCGTTCCAACTGCTCGGCTTTACGTTCAACCAAACTCAAACAACGATATCCGACAACTATATTACCTAAAAATTCGCACAGAGAATTATTCAGTAAATTCACATATTTGTATTATTTTCAATCCTTTATAAAATATTTAAAACATCACACTTACGGTAATGACTCTTGTTTCCTTCCCTACACGTTACTTCCCAAAACACAAACATTTCTTCATCCACGTAATAAAAAGTGGTAAAAACTGCAAAAATAAATCACAAAAAACGAATGAGAAAAGTAAATTCGAATAAATAAAATATAAAAAGTAATATAACTTACTTCTATCATTATTATTCATACCAGCGTCGAGTTCGTAAACGCCTGGAACATCACGAAGAGGAGTCAGTTGCGTATTGAGCCTTCTGTACACACTATACAACAATGAACGTAACAATGATCGTAACAATGATCATAACAATGATCATAACAATGATCATAACAATGATCATAACAATGATCATAACAATGATCGCAACAATGGTAATAACAATGAACATACAAAATGATCATAACAATGAATATCAATTCCTCATTTTAGAAAACTACAAAGTAAAACAACATACCCGCGTTCAAACGTGTGAATAAAATTATGAGCAACTCCTTCGTTGTCAAAATATGTATCCCAGACAGTACACGCTAAATTACGGGCTTGATTTTCAGTAAAACCAACTTCCGCCGCAAACCATCTTCCCTCGTACTAAAATAAAATATGTTTACAATTATTCCAATACCATACGACAAAAAAGTTACAAACTTACCAATCTGGTATCGTATGGAATAAGATATCCGGGAATTATGAAACACGGGCCGGGGTAAGGATCAAAAGTGAGGGTTAAATTTCCTCCAGGTGTATCGTCTACCTGTGAGTATTGTTGATATTGGTATTGCTGGGCGGACGAGAGATGTGTAGCGCAGAGTGTGAGGAAAAATAATTTCAACATGTTTTCTTAAGCTTGGGTTTTAAAATAAGTATTGAAGCAGCTGGAGCTGATTAATTAAACGTTGTTCTCGGAGTTGTTTTACGGGAATCGACTGTCAAAGACTTTATATTGGGTTTGGTCGTGAGTTTGGGCGAGGTGTAAGGAAAGGTTGGTCGTTTTTCAGGTCGGATATGAGTAAAAATAAGAGTTATATTTTTTTTTCTCCGGAAATTAACCCAAATCTGATTTAAGTTGCCGCCTGATTTCCCCAAATAGACACGATCGATGTTGTTGTGTTCCTGTTGGAGCTGCAAAATACAATTTTTTGTTTTGAAATTGGTTAAAAAAGGCAATAAGGAACACTTCTATGTCACATAAATATATATTAAGCGTTGCAGATAGTCCCGAGTAATTTTAATCCTGTTATCAAGATTTCCGTGTGACCTACATACTAAATTCATTAAAATTTATCTGAAAATTTTTAAATTTGAGTACTCAGTGACGAGCGAGTTTGGGACATTTTTATTGTTTTTGAGAACATTCACACACTTTCGGTATTTACTCAAGGTCATTCGAATCGTTTAATAATATTAAATCATTGATTAATCTCTGCAGAGCGTTGACCGTGACATCTGACGTGGAATGAGTTTATTTAAAAATATGGATATTTATTCTTAAATTTATTTGGGCTTCGCTTCACAACAAAACTAGTTCCTGATTAATAAATTTAAAAGCGTTCAACCTTTTTTTTTTACTCAACTTTTTTTTGTGAATGATGATTTGGTATGGTATAATTAAAAGAAAACGCATTCGCTACGTCTCTAGCGTTGTGGTAAAATGCCCGCTAACCAAACGTGAGACCAGAGTTCGATTCCCGCTTCGGAAAGAAACAAAATTTTTTTTTTTTTTTTTTTTTTCTCATCCCTTCCAGTATACTATACACTATACAGTACGTATTTTCCAGTGAAATTTATCACAAAATTTATTAATTTACTTTGCATTTATTTACCCACAATCTATACGTATTACAGACTTACAGTGATGTCAAAACGTACTGGTAATCTTATTCTTAGTGATAAGGATTACTCCTTTCCACTGGGTAAGAGCAGTCCCTACCGTGGTAAATCGGACTAGTTGGTACCTGTCCAGCACCATCGTTATTCAATTTGTATAAAATTCGGTTGAATGTCTGCTCTTTATCTCGAACAAAATCTAAAACGCGATACCCGATAATTATATTACCTGAACAATGCACAAGAAATACAGGTAATTAGACAAAAAAACTCTAATTTTAATCCAAAATTTCACACTCACGGTAATGCTTCGTGTCTTCCTCACTACACTCCCATTGAATAAACATTTCACAATCCATGTAATAAAACGTAGAAAAAACTGCACAGAGATAAACGATACAAAAGGAATGCGTAAAATAAACCTACAGCAATATTATTACAGTGTGTAATAAATTGTGTAACATAACTTTCTTACTTTTATCAGTATTAGTAAGACCTGCATTCACATTGTAAACTCCTGATCTTCCCTTGACAGGAGTGAGTTTCGTGTTTACTCTAATCATTTTAATAATAAAAATAGCAAAAATAACAAGTATAACGAAATTAACGAAATTAAATATCGTTGCGACGGCTTTAAAACGATAAATACATCCTTGCAAACTGAGGTTTACCGTCACTGAATTGGTACGTCGTCATAAAATTATGAGCGATTCCTTTTTTGTCAAAAAATGTGTCCCACACGGCACAGCCTATTTTTGCACCTTGATTTAATTTCAAGCCTATCTCATACACGTACCATCTTCCCTCGTACTGTATAAATATAATAAAATAGGTAAAATTATTCAAATACAGTAGCAATGATGGTGTAACTTACTAACGTGAGATCCTCGGCAACCAGGTAAGCATGAATTCTTGGGCACGTACCTTTCCAACTATTGAGAAGAAACGTCAAATTTCCTCCAGGTGTATCGTCCACCTCAGCGAACGAGGTGTGAACAGCGCAGAACACGACGATAAATATTTTCAACATTTTTTGTCGTATTTTTTGCTGTAAAAAACAGAAAATGGGTGTTTGATTCTGGAAATTCTGTATTTTTGGTATTTTTATGCCAGATATTGTTGGAAAATCTGGTTTTACTCAAGTGCGAAGCTTCGTAAAAGCATTTATTTAATAATTTTTGCTGAATTGTATCCAGAATAAGTTTCAGAAAATTGCGTTCGTGTTTTGAGCAGCTGAGTTCGACTCCCCGTGTGGAAGAAATTTATTTTTGCCTTACCCGTTTTGGTATAAAAGCACTCCAGTTGCTGGTCGTGTAGCAAAACGTGTAGTTCTCTTACTTTAAATTGATACTCAACGTCATTGAATGGTTGCAATTTAAAATTACGTGTGTTAATTGTGGTACAAAAATTAATAAAATAGTTTGATTATTTTTTATGTAATTTTGTATTCAGGTAATAAAAAAATTATTTGATTACTATTTTCCACCACAATCGGTTGTTAACAATCATCAACTCTGCACTTATAATTACAGCAATCAATGACCAAGAATCCGGATGTCAGAAATCCGAATCATCCGAGAATGCTGACTCCTGAATTTTGGACTTTTTACCACTTATCAAACAAAAATTTTTCTGCTTCCTGAAATCTGAACGTTAAAAGCATGATGAAAATATACATAAGGTTCGCGGGGATATATTAAGAAAAATCGGGAAATCTGAAAATCTGAAAATCAAAAAATCAAAAAATCAAACTATCAAAAAATCAAAAATCCAAAAATCAAAAAATCAAAAAATCAAAAAATCAAAAAATCCAAAAATCAAAAAATCCAAAAATCCAAAAATCCAAATATCCAAATATCCAAAAATCCAAAAATCCAAAAATCCAAAAATCCAAAATTCCAAAAATCCAAGAATCCAAAAATTCAAAAATCCAAAAATCCAAAAATCCAAAAATCCAAAAATCCAAAAATCCAAAAATCCAAGAATCCAAAAATTTAAAAATCCGTAAACCCGAAAACCCGAAAATCCGAAAATCCAACAATCCGAAAATCCGAAAATCCGAAAATCCGAAAATCCAAAAGTTGGAAAAGATGGTTACAGAATTAAAATAAAATTGAAAGCGAGTTCAGAAAATAACATGCCTACTATAGGAAAAAAAAATAAACAGTTTTCTCAAGAATCTTTCACTAACACGATGTACTCGTTTCACAGTACAGTGTTACTAATTCAGTTCACTTAATACACAATATCTTATAATACTACCTGAAAAAGTCACACCATACGATGGTTCTCAGGGGTCACGATGAAAATTTTTTTTCCTAATCTGTTAATTCAAGGGAACGAAACTGTTCCCTTGAATTAACAGATTAGTATTCTGTTAATTCAAGGGAACAGTGCCGTCGCCTTGAATTAACAGAATACTAATCTGTTAATTCAAGGGAACGGTATGTATTCTGTTAATTCAAGGGAACAGTGCCGTTCCCTTGAATTAACAGAATGCTAATCTGTTATTTCAAGGGAACGAACTTTACCACAATCCCGTCCCACCTTTTCCCTACACTCGAATCACATTTTTCTTTCCCCGACGCCAAAAAGCGGAAAGTACAAATTTTATTAACTCCGCACTTTGCGCAAACCCGAATTTTTTTGATTGTCGATCATCAAAGTTACTATACTGAAAGTAAAATTTGTTTTTTAATGGCAATTTAATTTTCTCAATTTTATTTCACTGTGTAACGGCGCTTTACGTTCCTTGACTCTGACGGGTCTTTCCTTAACTACGAATTGGGTCGACTGACCCCAAAGGTCAAGCCACCTCACTCCAGTTTTACCCCTTGACCCAGCAACATCGGGTCCCGCACCGTGCCCCGCGTTTTGAGTGTTAATTCCTCCGCCAAGTACGATTGACGATTAGGTCCGCGGTAAAACAACTGCGATTGTATTTTGAAATCTCCGTTTGGTACTTTACGATACCATTCAAACCAACACAAGGTTCTGTCCTTATTATTATCGGTAACCGCGTTCCCCACCCATCCTTTGTTCGACGCCATTGACCACGTTGTTGAAAAACCACACCGTCTTTCGTCTTTGTTTGATCCGACTAAACATTTAGCTTTATATAAATTGTTAGGTTGCAAGAATAATGATTTTGTTTAGTTTCAATTATAATTCTGTTAATTTCATTTCGAAATATGCGCGCGCAAGCGATTGGCGACGGATTTTTTGTCCGCTCCTTTTTCCAACAAACAAGCCGCGTAAATTAATACTCGAAAAGAATCGACACAACTGGAAAATCAATGGCGGACGTACATGTTTTAATTTAAAGATACAAATTTTTTGAAATT
>JAQIWS010000212.1:0-35362 GCA_034696085.1 Stigmatogaster subterranea | reverse complement strand
TTCTTTTTATCCTTTGATTTGTCATCTTTCTTTTTATCCTTTGATTTGTCATCTTTCTTTTTATCCTTTGATTTGTCGTCTTTCTTTTTATCTTTTGATTTGTCATCTTTCTTTTTATCTTTTGATTTGTCGTCTTTCTTTTTATCTTTTGATTTGTCGTCTTCCTTTTTATCTTTTGATTTGTCTCCTTTTTTGCCACTTTTGTCTTTATCTTTATCTTTATCTTTCGATGCTTTTGTATCGTTTTTCTCACCACCTGATGTTGGTTTTTTACCGCCCCCTTCATTTGGTGAAGACCCGTTCTTATGCTCAGTAACCGCATCCGGGCTTGCAGCTTGTCGACGCTCACGACGAACGCTGTCGTCTCCAGAAATGACGTCCAGAAATTTCACTACCGCCAAATTTTCTTTGCCTTTTATTTTTAAATCGCAAAGTTTACTCAAGTACGGATCACGTGGCTTATCACGACGCCATATTTTCTTGATTACGTGACAAATTTGCATCAAATTATGTTCAGTCGTTGACTCAAATTCCAAATTATTTTTTACAATTCGCATTTCTTCATAATTTTCGTGATCTTCTGATTGCCTGTAGGATTATAATTACAGTTAATTTCATTTTTGATAAAAAAAAAATTGAATATTTTTTAGATATATTTTTTAAATATTTACCTGATATGAAAATTTTCAGCATTGCTACTTAAATCAATCACATTTTCACTCGACGTCATTGGTGTCAATAACCGGCCATTGGAATTAAAGTACGTCACAGAAATTAAAAGCAATTGCAAAAAGGTAAACATTTTGGTGTAACTGCTTATTTAAACACATCTCCAGCATCGCCACTTGAAAATCTTTCATCCGGTTGCAAGCAATAAATTTAAAGTAGCTTTTGTAACTTTAAACCCAAAAATCAGTTTCCATTTTGCGTAGGATTTACCTTGATATTTTTAATTAGGTGAAATTCAAGGATCGCACAATTATCAATTGAAGAAGAAAGAAAAATATTTGATACCAGCGCAGAAAAGAAGAAACATCATTTTTGGATTATGGTAATCCGGCTTAAAAATTACCAAAAACAAGATTTGGATATAAAAAAAATTTTTTTAACCCCAGTGAAGTGAAATCTTAAGCAAAAAATAATAATTTAACTAAAATTCAACAAAAAAAAAATTTTTCAGAAAAATTTAATATTTCTATCTTTAGTTATTAATCTTTTAAGATTATTACGAAATCCTTGACCGTGAATTCATTAAAAAACTAAGCCTTTCAGCAGACTGGAACAGGTTACTCGAACGGGATTTAGACTTAATAAAAACACGAAAAATCAAAATAACACCTTATCCACGTATAAACATAAAATAAACCTTCAATTACACCTCGAGTCAAATAAAAATGACAACTTACAAATCACACATGTGATCAATAAATGTCAACCTTCACACTGTCAAAGTGGAAAAAAAGATAAAAAATTAAAGCAATTAAGGTCGTTTGAGACATTTCACGGTTCGTTTCTCATCAACTACACGTGGCTCAATTTTGCGGGGTTTTCATATTGGGATCACTGAAGAAAAAGGCGGTATAAAATACAAAACACAAAAATGACAAACTCATTTCCAAGTTTCAACTCATGGTTCCGATAACGTAGCTGACTTTTTAACGTGTCTAATCTCACAGGTAAGTGACAAAAATAAATTTTTAAAATTACAATTTACATTTAATGCACAATTTTTTTTAAAGAAAATATATATATATATATATAAATTTATACTAAATATTAAAACAATAATTTTTTTGTACAATTTTTATCGATGTAATTCGGATTTTTAGAATTTAACATTTTTGTGTTTTGCGGAGAGAATCATTTTTAAATTTCACATACACATCTCTTCACGTTTAAATCGCAATGTCCGCTGTAAACCGCCAAATTTCCTTCTCGTAAACACCAATTTCGACATCGTAAATGTTCAGCGTAATTCTCGCTACACTTCGGATTACCAGGCCCTAAAAATAATCAAAAATTCAAATTTAACACCAAACTGCATTATCGAATCAAAACTTACTTAAAAACACCAAACCGAAACCTAAAATTATTATCTCGACTTACGGTGTAAACAGGCATTGATTATCACAATCACCGTAGTGAGTAAAAATATCGTAACATTTTCTAGTTTTAAAATTTCCATATTTTCGTATCAATCACAATCCGCCATTATTTTTATGTACTTCACGCATTGACAATTCGCGTCGCCAGATGTCGCGTATTGGTAACGATATTAGTAACGCTCTGATTGAGGGCATTAACCTTGACCCTACGAAAATATTTTTTATTTACTGTAGTAAATTTTGTTGAAGGGTGTAATGAGTTTTTTTATTTACATTTTGTATATTTTTAGTGAACGTGACGAGGTCAACAATGAGTTTATGTATATTTTTCCGTATATGGACAATTTGTAAGCAGTATAATTTTGTGATTTTTGTTTTTTCAAGTGTAATAATTTAAGCTCCATTTATTTTTACAACTAGAAGTAAAGGTCAGATTATGTCAAAGTTTTTAATAAATTTTTTTTTATTTTTAAGATTTAATTTTGCAATGCACAAACGCGTTTTTACCTAAACCTCATGGAATGCCACCTCCGATGGGATTTATTCGAGTTCCAAATTTTCACCCGTCACAAATGTTACCTAAAAATCCAATGTTGTTACCACTACCATTTACACCATCACCGCCAACTTTACCAATCCCAGTTCAACCTGTGACGTCGTACGCTGTCACTTCGACACCTTTAACCTCAACGCCTGTTATGAAACTAAATGACGTCATTTTAACCACGGTTAAGGTTAACTCGAAAATTGCACGTTTAACATAATTTTTGGTAGTAAAATAGTATATTGTTTTAGCCAAGAAAGAGTTCACAACTCGTAAAAAATGATATTGAAGAGTATGTAGCAGAAATAAACGCGGAAAAGGCGCATGAGAAGAAACTGGCAGATATTTTGCCTTTAGTTACGTTTGATTGTCACCAGAGGGCGGAAGGTTACTACGCAGATGTTGCTTTTAATTGTGACGTTTTTCACTATTGCGGGAAACCAGATGGAAAAAGATTTACATTTTTTTGTCCTCCGGGATCTCGATTTAATCAGGTAAATTCAAAAAATTCAAAAATTTCAACAACAAAAATTAGAAATAAAATTTTTGAGAATATTTATTTTTAAACAAATTTTATTACATTTCAGATTCACATGATCTGCGACTACGCAATGTTCCAAGGATGCGAAAAATCTGAAGATTATTTCCACTTAAACGACAAAATTTACCCATCAAATACCAATGACACAATTTCTCACGTTGTAACATCAATACCACGACAAACTACGCCCTATACCACAATTACCATAAAACCACCAACGACAACAACAACAACAACAACTCACAAACCAGAATACCAAATGAAACCAATCCTCAAACCAATTATAAAATTTAACCCAAAACCGCCAATGTCTCCAAAACGTGGAAATCGCCGTTGGACGTCATATCCGCCATTACGTCGACCGGTAATGGCTCCGTTACCGTTTAATGCCAACTTACAAGCTTTAGGAAGTCACATGCCGCCTCCCCAAATGATGCTACAACCGCACTTAATGCCTAGAATTAACGGTAAAAACAACAACAAAAATCAATCTCCGAAAATTCCTCCACATATCGCCGCCGCCATTCGTCAACTGACGTCACGTAATTTTGGGAACAAGAATCCGCACGTTCCGCCTCGATTCGTTTCGGATTTTACTGATGGATTGCACTTATCGCATTTTCCGCAGTTCGAGATGGAAAGCAGGAAACATAATCGGTATGAACGTCCTGATTTTCTACATTCGAGGGAATTTAGACGGAGACCTTTTCCGCCACGAGAGTTTTTGGAGGAGTTCCCGGAAGCCTTAGCGCGGGTAGATCTAAATGCGCGACGACCGCAAATGCGGAAACCGTGGAAAAATTGGAGAAGTGACGAGTTTAGTACAGAAAATAGTGAGGATGATGATGAAGAAGATTATGTTGAACCGAAGGATTTGGATGAGGGAAGTGTGGATAATCGTAGACGTTATCGCGAAAGAAATAAGAACGAAAACGTGAGACGACATCGATATGAAAAACGAAATGAAAGAGTTTATAAGAAAACTACGACTCCTGCGGTTGAATCGAGTGAAGAGGTAGTTGTTACTACGACTACGGTTGCGCCGAGAAAAGTTAAATCTCAACATCGTAAAAATTATAATAAAAATGTTCATCGGAAAGTAACGACGACTTCAACCATCACGATGGAGGCTATTAAAGCGGAGAAACTTACGTCGAGGGCGAGTTATAAAGTGACGTCACCGAGGAGCGTTGAGAAGATTACGTCACGTAGTAGACCAATAGTGCGAAAAAGAGTTCATAATGCTAATATTTCGGGTAGAGTTAATGCTAGAAAAACAACAACCACGACGACGACTTCTACAACAACGACAGAAAAAATTCCTGACGTCACTACGTCAGCAACGACGACATCGACGACGGAAATTGTCGAAAAATTGGAAAAATCAACGATGATGGCACGAAAACTTAAACATCGTAAATCAAAATATCATCATTCGAGAGTTAAAACGACGACGATACCTTCAACGACGTCACTACCGACGTCTACGTCGTCGACGACATCGACGACAATTGTTTCAACTTCAACGGAACCGTTAAAACCAACAGCGCAGGCATTAATAAGTGAAAATGGCGAAGAATCAGGTAAAGTATTTTGAGACTAAATTTTTAAAATAAAAATTAACTTTAAAATATCTTCGTTTTTCAGGTGTCAATGAGAAAAGCTACGTGTAAAACAAACTAACGCTGGCGTTAGTTATTTTATAATTTTATATTACAATTTGTCCAATAAAAACAACTTTTTTTATTCAAACTTATATTTATTTATTTATTTATTTATTAATTTATCAAACATAAATTACAAAAATTACAAAAAATTATCAAAACTTTCTAAATTTTCAAAATACAAAAAAAATCAAATAAAATAAATCCCAAAAAAACAAAAAAAAATATCAAATAACTTATCAATCATCATAATCCTCATCATCCTGATGTCTACCTCTATTAAAACTAGCCTTCTGCGAATGTCGATGACTTTGTGGACGGAACGAACGAACAGGTGCGCGAGCACTGCTTACGAACTGCGGAAGACGGCCACCAGAGGACGCGCCACTCGAAAACTGAGGCAAAGCTCTTACAGGTTGTTGCTGGGCAACAAAATCATCTTGAGTAAACTGAGGCCGGGATTGAAAATGAACTGGTTGACGTTGAGGAATTTGTTGCTGCTGTGGTTGTTGTTGCCGCGGTTGATGTTGTTGCTGTTGTTGTTGTTGTTGTTCACTTCCATCAGGGAAAAATCTGTCGTGGTATCTCAAGGTTTCATTAGTCTCCGACGCACCTTCATTAATCGGCTTATATAGATAATCATTAACAAAATGAAATTTCTGCGATTGAGAACAAATATTTTCGTCACCAGACGGCATACAAATCAAATGAATTTGATGAAAATTTTGTCCTTGTGGACAAAGCCACGAATGACGAACTCCATCAGAGCAGTAGTGAAACACCTCACAACTTAATCCTTCATCCGCGTAATATCCCAACTTCTTCCCCGAGCAGTCGAATTTTGATCCGCCGAGTAACTCGGTTAGACGATCTGGTTTACTTTCTTCCTCCTTTTCTTCTTCTTCAACTTCATTCGGATTTCCTTTTTGAAAATTCTGCGTCGATGCGGGTCTTGGTGAACTTGATGGAATGTGAGAAGCGACAGGTTGTGAAGCTCTTTGTGGAGCTCGTTGAGTAGGTGCACGAGGTTGGAAGAATATTTGATGGTCGTCTTCGTCATCCGCAACTTGGGGTCGACCTCGGAAGACGACGGGACGTTGAGCTGATCGTGGGAATTGTTCTTCGTCTTCTTCTATACTGTCGTCAGCTGGCCTGAAGACTGGTTGGAATAAAAGTCGAGTTTGTTGTTGGCTGCCACGGTTTGATTTTGAGGCTGGGAAACGCAGTTGACGGGGAATCTGGGAATTTTGGATGTTATTTTAGCGTTTGAATAAGAATATTATGTGTAAATTGACTTACTCTCTCGGAATTGACTAAAAGTGATGGAAGTATAAAGAGAAAAATCACGAATTGCTTCATTTTTGAACTGCAAATAAGAATTAAAAAATAATTTTCGCAATCCAACAACAATTTTTTTTCGAAATTTAGTAATTGCAACCACCACAACGTGGCGAAACATCTACTCATTACTGTACAGTACCACATATTTCTCAAATGTGTGAATCTTTTGGTTTACAGGAAATATCTAAGGGCTTAAAAAAAATATTCAATTTTACGTTACATTAAATCACTTCCTCGTGAAAAGAGATAGTTTTGATCACGGTGATGATTTTTATTATACTTTTCAATTTCCTTATCACATAATTGGGCAACCAACCATTAGTGTCGAATATTTAACCACAAAACTTCCCATTCACTGATTTTGTTAACGCTTATCCGTTACTAATAACCATTTTATTTCATCTAACTATTTACTAGCACCGTAACTAATCCAAAAATTCAACAGATGAAGCGATCACAATTTTATGCTGACGTCATTCACGCTATCTACAATTACGTCATGGAGTAATGTGTACTACGAAAACGAGGCCGTTGTATGTTTGATTCCGGTATGCCCGAAGCGGGTGATTTGAAATGCCGTTCAATTAAAATTAATGGCGATAAAGATCGTTTATCGTTCTAGATGGTTGAACAACGTGATTTTTCTTTCTGTATAATCGCTTCAAACATTTGCGCGTGACAAGTCAAGCTGTACAAATAGGTTATCGGGCTAAGTGTGCGTGAGGAAAAAACAACTAAATATTTGTTCCGCCTCGGTGATTAAGGATTTCGCTAGAGAACATTCACACCAACACCCACACAATTATAACTTAGACGTAACGTTGAGTTATTTTGCTACAACACCTTACAAAACCTCAAAATTTACAATAAAAATAACTAAAACAAGTAAATAAAGAAAATAAAATATTAGTTGAAGTTACTCATCGCTAGGTGGCGGCATTGAGTTGCATTGTAAATAAATAAATAAATAATCAAAAAATGATAACGTAAAATATGATAAATTATTAATATATTTTTTGTTAGTATCAGTGAAGGTTAATATATCATAGAACCTTACCGCGACCGTAATTCCTCTTAAAATGGGAGGGAAATGACATTTTTCGCGCTTATATAGTACATTTCACGCGTGGGTATTTTTCAACCAATAAGACACGCTGTAACAAACGAATTGTACTCTACCTGTTTTGAAACGAGTGAGGTGATTGGTTAATGACGTCATTATACGTTAAGTTGATTGTCTCGTGAAGAATGTGTTCAACATCCAGCGAGATGGCGTTTTTTCTTTTTCGCAAATCAATTATTTTTCAATTTTTTTTCTCCACGATTTGTTTTTTTCTCAGACGAAATAAATAATTTAAAGGTCACTAGAGTTTTGATCTACTTAAACCAACAGCTTAAAAAATAAATAAATAAACAAAAATAAGTGTCACTGGTCCAAAAATTTAATTTTAAAAAATTTAAAAAATGTAAAAAAAATCTGAAAAATTGAGAAAGTCAAAAATATTAACGTAAAATTAATCGAAAAATTAAAAAGAAAATTATTTTTAATTTAAATTAATATCAGCTTTAATTTGTATTGTAAAAAAAAAAAAATGGGTAAAATCACAAGTTGGCATCAAGGTGAACTCAAACGAGGTTTTCAGGTACCAATATCGAACAGGCACAAAGGCCAACTAATTTAAGTGTAATAAATATTGTTATATTTTGCCCAAAATACCGCAAACTTTAATCACAAACATTTAGTATAAAATTTGTAAAATTCGCTCAATTTTTTCCAAAAATCACAAAATTTCACTCGATTCTCTGATAAAAATTTTAAATTCTTAGAATTTATAAATTCTAAGATGTTTTATCAGCAATTACTATATAGGAAGTATTTATCGTTACGTTTTCATTTCGTGGTTTACTTTATTTTTTCCCTCTAAATCTTCTCTCCAGTTTTTCTATTGTTCTTTTTTGAGGCTAATTTTTAGTTTCTTCATACAATGGACACGTGGGTGTTTAAGACTTTTATTAAAAGAATCTTCATGATTACCTGGTCGCCTTAATTACAGTCAGGTCACTCATGAGAGAGTTAAGCTCAGCTTTAATTTTTTTTTCTTGACTGGATTATTTTTTTGTGGTGAAATTCAACTCGAGCGCCATCTCGCGATGAAATATAAAACAATCCAGGTGAGTCAGGTAAATTTTTCACTGCTAATAGTTAAGTGCAAAAAATTATATACACAAAAGTTACAAAAAAAACTTATATTTATTATTGAAAAAATAAATTACAGCTTAAAAAAAGATTTTGAACACAAAATTCTACAAAATTAAATATAAATTACTTAATGTCGTTTCTTCTTCGGCATTTTAATCGGTCTTAAATAAGGATTATCGATCAAATCTGAATCAATTTCATCTCGACGTTGATTCGTTTGCGGCGCTCCGTCTTCAGCTGAAATGAAAATTAGATTTTTTTTACTGATAAATCGAATAGTTAATCCAAATATTCGTCGTACCTGAATTTGCTTTTTGCGGAATCATTTCTTTTGGCGTTTCTTCTTCGTCAAATATTTGGTCTTTAGGTAAACACGCTTGGAGATAAACATTCGGAATTGGTTTCGATGCGACTACTACAAAGTAACGACAGATAAAATTAATTTAGTTACATTTATTTTATTTAAAAACACGGAGACGAATATTTTCCTCCAACTTCCAACTACCGCCACAAGTCGGCGCCACCTTCAACTCAACTCAACACGACCACCTAATTTTACTAATAAATCACGCTTAATCAATTTAAAACCTCACTTACGTGGAAATAAATTACTCTCATCATTAAACAACTCATCGGTTTCGCCAGTTTTCGCGATAAATCTCGTCAACGCTCTCTCAATATCTCTTTTCTGATTCGCTGCTTTTTCGCGAAGCGCTTCGTATTCAGTCACGGGTTGTTTATAAGTCTAAAATAAAAATCCAAACCATATTAAAACATTTTAAAAATCAAACTTACACCTAAAATCGATTTACCGCCGTTCGAATATAAGCGTGAGGATCAGGAAAAGGCGGCAGGTGATCGGGAATATGATTCGGATGAGGCCTTTTTTGTCCAGCTTGAAGGATTTTAGGAACTGGAATTTGGTTCGCAATTCCAACTAAAAAATATGCAAATATTGAAAGATTTTGATTAAATAGATATATTCATATATAAATTTACCCGGCGGTAGAGATATTCTATTCGGTCGTTTAGCATAAGTTGGGATCGAATCGATATTTATTCCATTTTCAACCATCGCCATTACGACATCACCTAAGACGATTTCATTCCGACTCGC
Source organism: Stigmatogaster subterranea (assembly GCA_034696085.1). Taxonomy (NCBI): domain Eukaryota; kingdom Metazoa; phylum Arthropoda; class Chilopoda; order Geophilomorpha; family Himantariidae; genus Stigmatogaster; species Stigmatogaster subterranea. The sequence goes on along the minus strand of JAQIWS010000212.1, from coordinate 25,850 downwards.
TAACTCGCAAAACGAGCGCGATAAACGACCGAGTTCGAACAAATCTATAAATAAAATAAAATAAAATAAAATAAATTAACAAATCAATTCCAACAACCTAAACCTAAAAACATCCAACACTCCAACCCAACCTTAACCCTAACACAAAATCACCATTTTCCAAAAACCAAAAATTTCCAAAATTTCCAAAATTCTAATTAAAAAACTAATTAATCATTAACCATAATTAATTACCAAAAACAACAACAACAACGTCACCATCGTCAAACTTCTTATTCCTTTTCTTTTCATTTTCAATTTCATCTCCCCACCTGGTGAGTTTAGGTCACGTGCACAAAAGAAAGCAGGAAATGTCAGGGAAATAGGGTAGTCAGAGGGGTTGCCGTCGTTCAAGGTCCCAGGGGTAAAGGGGTAGTTGAAATTGGGTCATGAAGGAAACGTTTGAGGTCCTGTTTAGTGTTGGTGGGGTTAGCGAATGATGCCAAGTAGGCCAATGGGGAATATTGAGGACAAGTTCCACCAGGAAAATAGGCCAAACCTCGTTCAGTGAAAGGAAGAGTGGTTTGGTCAAGGTTACCGCGTTCCCATCCAAGGGTGCGTTTCTCAACCCTTTGCTTCACCTATCTGGCGGGAACTGGTCCATTGCGGGTTTCAGGTGTGGGGAGAAGAAGTTGATACCGTTACGTGTACACGGAAGAATTATCGAAAAGGAAATGATTTTAAGGTTGTTTTCTGGGTTTTTGATGTTTACGTGGAAAATTTTATTTTCATCGATCGATTGATTTTTTTTTTTTAGCAAGTTTTCAACGGATTTATTTTTAGATTTTTAGATTTTTGAGGATTAAATTGTGGAAATTTTCAGTTTTTATTTATGATTACAGTAACTTATTGATTATCGATCGGTCGATTGATTTTGAGTTTTATTTTTAGTCTTAATCAAAAATTTCTCTAAATAATTCTGTAGTAAAAAATAACCCTGATTTTTACTAATCGCCAAATCAAACCGAATCAATTATCGATCACTTATCAAATTCCTAAACTTTTCTCACCTATTACTGAATTAAACCCCTTCTAACTAATTTAACAAACCACGAACGATTAATTAAAAATATTATTTCTAAAAATCAATAATCAATAAATCGATTTCTTGACCAATCTTCAAATAAATAAATAATTAATAACTTTGCAAAAAATCTAAATTTGTGATTTAAGTCTGTAAATTTAAAAATTAGATCGAAAAATTTTGTGTAAGAATTAATTACTAGGCACTAGGGTACCATGAACTTATTGGATTGGAATATTCCATTTCTTCCTGGACCAATCCATGAGACGCGATTAGGTGAAAATGAGGGGGTCACGAAGACGGGGTTTGGTTCATTTTATAAGGGAAGCCAGGATGCAGTTGAGTACAAGGGCACTGAAGGTAAAGATGTGGGTCATCGAAAACGAGGTTTGGGGACACGAAACGCACCTGGAAGTGGATTAATCCATTTTTGGAGGTTAACGGGGAGGGAAAAGTGGTCGAAGGAACTTTGCTCGCGATTTGAACTCGTCCAGGTATGGCACAACTACCTTACCTGAGGTAGTTTCAGGTGCTATTATATTAAAATTATTAAAATATAAAAAATTTTGTATTTTTGTAAAAAAAAATTTAGAATTAAAATTTTGCGTAATAAATTTTAAAACAAAATTTTTTATAATTTATGGTTTTAATTTTAGTAAATTGATTTATTATTACGTTTTTATTAATTTTTGTGATTTTTATTCGTTAGGTTTTAAAAATTTTTATTTTAAGTTATTCAAATTAATGAAAATAGGATGAGAAGGTTGTGTCAAATTTTTGAATATTTTAAAAGTGAATTGAATGGCGAGACCTAGTTTTGAGCTTTTCTGACCTTGTTTCCTACCTTTGGTCAACATTTTGCACTCGTTTACCCCAATTACCGCCCAGCCTTCACCTTGAGATGAGCCGACTCACCTTGAAGGCTTGGAAAATGCCATTTGTTTGACATCCCCCAGAACGGCACGAAATGTCGTAATAAACTCGTCCTGAATTAATTTCCACTTCAGAAAGTTGATATTTTTGAAATAAAAATTAGTCCCAGGTGCTAAATAATTTTAAAAACGTCGTAAATGTTAAATTTAAGTTACAATTTTCGCACAAAATGGTGTTTTCGTTATAAATTTTAGGAATAGTAAATGTGACGTCATTTCTTATCCTTACTTAGCTTTACTACGATCGTTACTGACGTTTGTTACTTGGATCTAATTGATCGGATCACAAAAATCACGAGTGAGTTTGTTTATTTTCGTTATATAACCCGAAAATAATACGTGTAATTGCTTATAATTTTATTCTTAAAGTTAAATTTCAATTAATAAGTAACCTAACTTTAGAATGTAAAATTTAAACACCATAGAAACATTTCCATTGATATGATCTTATTTTACATTCAGCAAAAACGTCATTCGTAATCAATGCTGCCATTTGTAAACAAACGTGATTGACGTCATAGATACCAACATCAAACACGCGTGCGACGAATCACTTACAACTTTGCAACATCTCGGTGAGACTTTCCGCTGCAGCTTTGTCCACTACTTCAAAACCTACTTCGGAACACAAGGAACAAACTGCCGTAAATAAAATCCGTCTACGAGCACTCGAAAACTGCAAATCTGCGGATGACATCGCGTTCCTAAATTTTTAGCACAGCGAAAGCGAAGTTAGGCCTACGGTTTAACGGAAGGTGAATGAACGCGATTGGCCTAAAAGGTCATTTATATCTTAAAATGTATATTGTAGAGTTTTAAATTAAGACATCAATTAGTGAAATTTAAAATAACTATGTTTTTTTAATGCTATGTGCAGTGGATATTTAAAGACCAAGTTTAATTTTGTTTCATTATTTAATGACATCATAATTGAGGATTTGACCGCCAGAGTGCGGTAAAGGTTCAAGTAGTGCTATGTTTTGCAGGGAAGTTGAGCAAAAAGATACGAATTTTGAATTTTAAAAATAAAGTTTTAATTAAAAAATAAAATGGTGTGATATGTTTATAGGTTGAATAATTATTCTAATACCCAATAATTTTTTTTTGTAATGTAAACCAATAGATACTATTTTTTTTTTTTGGTACAAAATTTTAACAGTGAAAAATCAATTTTTGGTTAGAGTATTTTCTGCTGTTTCATTTTCTAGTAACGTTACTTCCAGTGTAAAACTACATATTGTACTGCCAGAAATAAAAAAATTTATTTACAGTTTTATTTTACGACAAATTTTACATTTCTAGTTTAACTACAAGTAATTTAATATAGTAGTGTCAAATTAAAACAATTCCTGTACAGTAAGTGAAACAGTTACACTGACTAGACACTGCCGCCACCTGTGAGTGAGTAACTAAAACTAACAAAAATTTTACAAAATTCAAACACAAAATAATCACAAATTATAACCACGTAATAAAATTACCTCAAAACCCTAACAAAAACCATAAACCATTTCAAACTAACCTAAAAATTCCAATTTACAAACCCCAAATAAAACATCAAACCAACCAAACTCAATTTCACTCCCATTACCAACAAAATAATAACACAATTAAAAAAACTACCTCATTTCCTCCATCTAAAACCCCATTTTACACTAAAACCGAAATAAAAAACGAGAAAATAAAAACCAAACATCGTTTAGTCTCGTATGCGCAGACATAAATTATTTCGGTCGGGCTCTGCGCAGAATGGCCTAGGCCGGTGTGTTTTTAAGAATAGGGTCGACGGTAGATTTTTGAATGAAAAATTTGCAACTGCCTCGTTTGCTTTCGTTTAACGAACCCCATGTAAATCTTAACGGACGCACGGTACTTGTAACGGTTACGGAGAGACAGTGGACGTGCATTTGGGTGCGTTATTAATTTTTAAAAAAAATATCACCCCAGTTTGTAGATGGCAATGATCTAAGGCCAGTTTCTGAAGATGGCTGCTTCGTTCAGTTTGTCTCTTGGTGGAATTATCCAACAAATTTTTCGATTTTTATTGCAATGATAAGATAATGGAAGACTGGTGAGTAAGCTCGAGGTAATTTGATAAATTGGAGATCGTTGAAAATTAATTAGTTGATAATTTTGTGAATTTTTTGGAATTATTTTTCAATTTTGTAAATGGATTTTTGTGGTTTTTTGGTGTAATTTTGGTTGGTTTTGATAATTTGGTGTTTTAGGAGTTGAATTATCGGGTTATTGATTTTTTGGAATGATTTTAATTAATTTTTTGGAAAATTAATGTGTGTAATTTCGTCTGATTTTATGATTTTAATTTATTACAAACCGCCATTTTGTTTTTAAATTTGATATTTGTAATTTTTTTGTCAACAAAAATTTTTTCAAACAGTTACAATTTATTCGCTGTTTTCCAAATTTTCCAAATTTTCCAAATAATCTACCTCAAATTTTTAATTTTCGCCTCCAAACTTTAATTTAAAATTTTTAAAATCCCAAAATCTGCAAAAACTGCAAAAAAAAAATTCCAAAATTATTTTCCAAAAAACCCAACTTTTGTGATTTATACCGTAAATTTACTACACTCACCTGCATTTTGTTTATTTACATAATAATATTTATTTTTTATTATTTTTAGGGTAAATAATTTAAATATTTTTTGATTTCTAGTTCATGGTTAGGATTTTCCTGTAGCCAATCAATACTCAGCCAGTGCGGGGTGGTTGGGGGCATTAACCTCGTCGTGGATTTCTCCGATTTTATTCCGAGGGTTGTGTGGAAGTGGAAATTTAGGGGTTACTCAAAAATGACGTCACTTTATACCTGACTTCCTCCAAAAATCTGATTAAAAACCAAACGAGTTTACGCATTTAACAAATTTATTTAACACAAATTTACATTAATTTTTCAAAATCAAATATTTTCAAATTTTAAATATTTTATGTAAAATTTTTTTTTTTTCGTTATATTTTTAAAGCCGTGTTTTTGAAAAATATTTATTTTGTATTTTCAGTTTTTCAGAGTAATGACGTCAGCACGTCGTGCGCGTGCATCTTCGCGGTCCACATGCTTGCACAATCTCGTCAGCGCTGTCTGCGAGTTAAAGTGCAGCATATTCTCATTCGCTCCACCATGCTATGCTGTGGTAGGAGAAAGGTAAAAATAATAATAATAAAAATAATTATTACTTTTATTTGCTACTATATAATAAAAGCGTGGCAGTAAACGAGCTTGGAGTTTGCGAATTATACCTTTGAATCTGAGGTTGAGGATAAACTGGAGAAGATTTTTTGTGTAGGGTGGTTGTTGAAGTTGAATTTTGTGTGGGATTTAAAGTTTGGTTTTTGGTTTAAGAGGTGAAGTTGAATTAGGGTTAAAGTTGTCAGTTTTGAAATTAGTTTTTGGTTTTGAATTGGAGTAATTTTGAAATTAGACTTTTTTTTATTGATTTGAATTGAATTTTATTTAATTTAGGTGTTGAGTGTAAGTGAATTCATGGTGAAGTCAATTTTATAAATTAATTTTGAATTTTTTATTGAATTTGTTTTGAGTTACTAAAATTCCATGTGGAATTGGTTTGAATTTAAGTTTGGTAAAAAACAACATTTTTAGTTGTTGTGAATTCAACAGGAATTCATATTGAATTTTTTGAATTTTATTGAATTACAATTTTTGATATTTTTGAATTCTACGAATTAAAATTTCTGAAATTTTCGAATTCCTTGAATTTGAATTTTTCGATTGAATTTTTGAATTTGTTTATTAGAATTTTTCAATTCCTTGAATTTGAATTTTTCAATTTGTTTATTAGAATTTTGAATTCCTTGAATTTCAATTTTTGAATTCCTTGAATTTCAATTTTTGAATTCCTTGAATTTCAATTTTTGAATTCCAATTGAATTTCAATTTTTGAATTTTTCAATTCCTTGAATTTCAATTTTTCAATTAAATTTTTGAATTCCGTGAATTTCTACATTAACATTCAAAATCTTTGAATTTCAATATTTTTCGTCCATTTTTTGAATTTAAAAAAAATTTTATTGCAAAACTCTTTTAAATCACAATACCCGAATTATCTCAACTTCACCATTCGACATTTACAACTTTTTAATATTTACCTTCACTATTTATTCAACTCAAACCAACAACACCCACTTTAAAACCCACACAAAATTCACCTCCACTTCAAATCCAAATTCTTCCTCATTTTTAATTTACCACCAAAAACTATTTTTAACCAACTCCTTACAAAATAATAAAATAAAATAACAAAAAATAAAATAAAATAAAATACTGATAAAATATTTTATTATGGGTTTGAAGGAAACTCGTGAAGGGACTTCTACCGAGATGTCTAGTCCGCGACGTGGCGCTAGCGCAGCCCGGGTACCACGAGGCGGTATTCCGCCCCCAGAAATGGTGATTCAGAGTGATTTCAGAAAGGTATTTCCATCGCGTTTCGTTTTCTACTTTAGCTACTAGCTTAGTCGAAAATTTCGATTCTGTCGCTTAAACATCATGAGCCAATGCTGGAAAGGCTCGTGGAAAAGAAGCGGGAAATCGGGGAAAAACGAGAAGAAAGAAACACAAAGACAAAGTGATACGGAAGTATTAGCACGGGTTTGTTTTAAATTTTATTTTTTTAAATTAATTAATTAATTACTAATAATTAATTTTTAGTTACCGATTTTTTGAAAAAATCCATAACCGCCATTTTGAATGATGTGTTAAAATTTTTTTTAAAAATGGGGTTGTTTAGAAAGTGTAAATTTAGGTGATGTTGTAATTGAACTTATTAATCGAAATTGATTGGAAAATTGCTAAATTACGATCGCTGACCCCTTGTTCTGGTAAGTGGATTTTCCTGTATGACTCGCGTGGTTGTGAACGAAGCCGGAAAGTAGGCGGAGTTTTAAGTAGAAAAATAGTAATTAATTACACGAATTTTTTTTATAACTTATTTTATTTGGTATTTAACTGAGTTTTTTTATTTATTTATTTTTATTTTATTTAGAAAATAGTTTTCAAGAGAAATTTGTTTTTCGAGTAATGGAAAATGGTGTAAAACAAAGAGAAATTTCCAGATAAATTCTGAGTCATCCTTTTTTTTTTGTTGTTATTGGTAGATATAAATAAGGAATATTCCATTTTTAGGTGATGAAGGGGAGGTGGGAAGAAATTGTGTTTAAAAATTTTTGTTTTGTTTATTTTTGAAGTAAATGTTTTAAGGGGAAAAATCGTTTTGTGTTGAAATGGAAGTAAAGGGAATTTGTGAATGTGTGTGGGTTGAATAAATGATAGAGGATTGTGTAATGTAAGATGTGTGAAAATAAATTAGTGGTGATTAAATTAAAATGGGTTTTGAATTATTAGTTAGTGTAGAGTATGTGAGGGGAAAAATGAATTAAAGGTTGAGTAAATGTTAGCGTATTGCTTAATCAATTTTTCATGTTTTTAAATTTGTTAAAAGTTAGAAGTTAGAAATACAAAGTAAAATATGGTTGGCGGGTAATGTTGGTCAGCATATGTACATTTTCAGTTAAAATTGTTAAGTTTGTAACGTTTACAAAAAGTCCAGAGACAATTTTTCAAAATTTGTAAAAATCAGTGAAAATTTTTTCAAAATTTGTAAAAAATCAGTGAAAATTTTTCAAAATTTGTAAAAATCATTGAAAATTTTTTCAAAATTTGTAAAATTCCAGTAAAAATATTTCAAATATTTCAAATATTTCAAATATACAAAATTTGCAACAAAAATTGTTAACATTTAACAAAATTTAGTAAAATATTAAAAATTTTCGGTGCATTTTTATAAATTTTACAAATTTAAGCAAAAACTGTTCAATACGCTTAAACTCTTCAACATCACATCAATACAAAAACTTAGTATCACTTTACTTAAATTTCCACTTAACACAAACTAATCCCTTAAAACCCACCAATTTAATTCCACAATCTCTAACCCTCTTCTTTTTATCTTCTAGGTCAGTGGAATTTCAACAGAAATCTTCAACCAAATTCAAGCGGTCGAAAATGACCACGACGCAACCACAGCAGCTTCGCTCGAAGCCGTGGAAAGACGCGGCGAAATGGTGGTTCGTCTTTTGGACATACGAACAATGGGCAGGGCAGCGGCCGAACAAGCCAAAAGATTCTTGACCCCCGATCCCAATTATGTCGTGCGCTTCGTAGAAATTGTCAAAAGACCCGGACAAACCCTTGGCCTTTACATCCGAGAAGGCAACGGTATCGACAAACAAGATGGCGTCTTCATTTCAAGAATCGCCATCGAAAGCGCCGTCGCGAACAGCGGGTGCTTAACGGTCGGCGACGAAATTTTAGCGGTTAATTTAGTCGACGTAACGCGTATGAGTCTGGATGACGTGGTTATAATGATGTCTATTCCACGCCGGCTCGTTTTGACGACGAGAACGAGAAAATTCGGGAAAGGTCCACGCATCATGGCGAGCAAGGTGTCGGAACGGACCGGTCCACCCGTAGTAGTCATAAAAAAGGAATTAGAAGAAATGGAACCGCAAGACGAATCCAATTCTAACGGAGAAAACGGTTTAGGGTTAGGATTAGGACTCGTCTATCCCCAACCATACGCTACGTTACACTTAGGCGGAGATCCGGGTGACTTGGTACCGCCTTATATAAGCGAAGAACAGTATTTATACTATAATTCGCAACCTCAAGTTAAATATCTACGTCAGCCGTCGTTACCCCAAACCCGGGGTTATGATCCGTGGTTAGAAGAAGCGGGGCCTAGTGGGTATCAAAGGATTATTTACCAGCAACCGAAATCGATTCAAGCTTACCCGAAAACATTAGAAGGACTCGCGGAACAAGTACATACTTTTCACAGTGGATCTAGAACGCTTCAACCGAGTAAATCCGAAAGAGCTTTAGCTCGAAGAACAATGGCGGCCACACCGGCGGGGCGAAGAATGATGAGAGCGGAGAGTGAGCAGAGATTATCGTCGACAGCTGCGGCGATGGAAGAGAGGTTTTATTCGACACCTAGACGACACTTGAGGTCGAGTTTGAAACCGGCTGCTACTTTACCGGTGTCGACTAGAAGAGGACCGGTTGGTGTTGGGAGGTTGAGTTCGTTGGGACGAAGAGCGACGCCTAGTTCGTCGTATTCTGATACAGAAGCGCAGACTATGCCGAGGACGTCGATTTTGTCTCGGCAAGGTGAAAGGGAGGCGGTGAAAATGTATGCGGCGGTTAGGTCGAATTCGTTGCCTCGGATGAGGTCGGATGATAAATATGATCGGAGAAGGAGACACACGGTGAGGTTTGAAAAGGAGATTCAACACGATTCGCAAGATGAGAGTGACGGAGCGTTGTCTGCGCCTGAGTTGCCGATGAGACGGGAAAGAGGTTCGGGATTTGTTTTTTTTTTTGTGGTTTTAGAATTTATAAAGTTTTTAGTGAAGTTTATTCATAAAAAGAGGAAATTTTTTTGGTTTAGTGTGAAATAATTTTTGAATATTGTATATTTTAAGTCGTGGATTTTTAGATATTTAGTAGAATTTGATGTGAAATTAGTTGTTAAAATGGCGATTTTTCGAAAATTGTTGTTGGTTTTTGGCGGTAGATGGCGGTGGTTTTGATGTGAAAATCAATTTAGCGGTGGTGTAAAAGGGAATAATATTTTTAATACTTTTTTTCAGTTCGTATCCCACTCTCACCGAGTGTTTTTACGGCCGCCGAATACCGGGCTTGGCTGAACCGTGCACCATCGACTTCGGCGATTTATGAGAAATTAAAAAAAAGTCGAGAAGTTTTATACGCGCAGAGACGAGCCCGAGTGACGTATAGCGCCGAGAATTTATTGGATCGGAGACGTGAAGTGAGTGTAAAAGAGTAATTCGTGAATTACTGAAAAATAACTCGAAGATTTGTGTGTCAGTTGTAACCGTAAAATATTACAATTGGGTTTTAGGTTTGAAGTTACAATTTCGCGCGAAGAGTTTAGATATTTTTTTTGGAAATTTATACAAGGTTTAAATTTCAAAAGTTGTTCTAAATTCTTGAAAATAATTTTCGTGAGTTGGTACAAAATATCTCTGGTTTTGTTAGTAAATTTTATGAATTTTTATTATAAATTTCTTGATTTTCCAGTAAATTTTTCACCACTTTTTGCTGTAAATGTCAGGATTTTCATGCAAATTTTATGATTTTCCACAAATTTCGTAAATTATTTGGTTAATTTTATTTATTTTCACGTAAATTTTACCAAACCAATAATTCTTTTCGAAAATAATCATCGAAATCGAAAATATCGACTCAAAATTACTACATTTTAACGAAAAATTTCACGCATTACTATTACATTTTAAAAATTATTTTTGTCCTACATTTCACTAAAAATTCAAAATTTTTCCCCTTCAAACATTCCTCAAACTCCACCTCACTTCAAACCCTAATTCTAACATCTCTTCATTCCAGGAACAATTCTACTACCACACCTACACTCCACGACCCTTATCCCGCGGTTCACGAAGCGACTCAACCAGTCCATCAACATCGAGCGTCTCTCGCCGTGTTCGCTACTTACTCGACGACAGCCGAAACATCCCGAACCCAACTCCCGCTAAACCTTCCGAATTCCGCGTACAACTCCTAGAAATCAACCCCGCCGAATTCCTCAAATACAAACCCGAACGCGAACCGCTCCCAACTCCCGCGGAACCCCCAACGTCTCCAACCCCTTCCCAAACCCAACCTCGAACCCAATACAGCGGATTACTCAGGATCCACCTTCTAGCTGGCAGAGGATTAAAAGCTTCTGGCCGATCGGAACAATATCGAGACTTGTACTGCGTTCTCGAATGTGATCACGTGCACAAAGCTCGGACGGTTGTTCGATGTGGTGAACAAAACTTCGACTGGGACGAGAGTTTCGAGTTGGATTTAATTTACAACCGCGAGTTGGATTTTCTAGTTTACTCGTGGGATCCGCAATTTCGGCATAAACTTTGTTACAAGGGATCGGTCGACTTGGATTCGTTGTTGAGTGACGGCAATGTTCATCAGTTAGCCCTAAAAATCGAACCTAAAGGAACGTTGTATCTTAAGTTGAGATACACGGACCCGTTTAACGCGTTTCGTCGTGTTGTGTGTACTCCTAGAAAAGGATCCACGGCGTTGTTTGGGGTGCATTTAGAGAGTGTTGTTAATAGGGAACAAGGGACGTCGGGATTGACTGTACCGGTGTTGCTGAAAAGGTGTTTGGATGAAGTCGAACGACGAGGGTTGGATATTATTGGACTTTATAGATTGTGCGGGTCGTCGACGAAGAAGAGAATGCTCAGAGATAGTTTTGAGAGAAACGCGTTCCGAGTTGATCTGTCTCCTGATAACGTGCCCGATATTAATGTTATTACTGGTAAGTAAAGGCGCCGGAGCGTTTTAGCCAAATTTGATTCCGGGTAATGAAATTTCGCTCTGAGTGTTAGGAAATTTTTGTGTGTGTTAAAAGCGAATTAATTTAATAAGTTAGAAATAGAAATGGTGTTGAAAAACCACTTTTTGTTATCATCTTTTTTTATTAAAGCGATGAAAAATAGGCTTACTTTTTTTTTGTGCTTTTTAGTTGATTGCGTTGTATTTTATTTTTATTTTTTTTTATAGGGGTTGTAAAAGATTATTTCCGTGAGTTACCGGAACCTTTAATTACTCAATGTGTGCATCAAATGTTGTTGGATGCGTTTGCTGTTTGCATTCCTGAAGATCCTGACGGAAATGCCAAATTGATGTTTAGTATATTGGATTGTTTGCCTAAAGTAAATAGAGTAAGTAATACAAAAATATTATTAATGTTATCAATTTTATTTACAAAATTTTTGTTTATTATTATTTTATAGGCTACTCTAATTCTGCTAATGGATCATCTGAAGTTGGTGATGTCGCAAAGCGAAAGGAACAAAATGGATTCTCAGAATCTAGCCGTGTGTTTCGGTCCTGTAGTTCTAGTTCACACCGAAACGACCGCTGCTACAGTCGATTTTCACAACCCTGTGCAAGTTCTGAAATACCTTCTCGAAATTTGGCCCACCAAACAAGGTAAAAACCTAATATTTTTACCTTAGTTTTGATTTTACTGAATTAGCAACCACCAAGCGCTACTAAGATCGGAATGTTGATTAAACTACCAGAGTACTGTATAAGCATGTAGAGATTTTTTTTTTTCCTTTTTTGGGACGTTATTTTGACTCGTAGAGAGTTCCGGAAGTGACGACAGCAACCACAGCCAAAATAATAATCACTGCCAACCCGATTCACGAACTAAGGACAAATCAGAAGGTGAAGAGCGAGAGAGTGGAAATAACGCTGAAGGTTCCGGGACATCGTGGTCGGGACAACAACGCTTACTGCCAGAATCATCTTGCTAAGATAAAATATTAAATATTAACAAAATCCAAAAAAAAAATTAAAAATTGAAAAATTTTAAGAGGTAAAATAAATTACCGTAATATAATTAATCAAGATTTTTTAATTCTCTTTTACTCATTTCATTTCATTCATTAATTTTTTTTTTTGAGAGTAATTTTAAGTTAGGGTTAAGTTTTTGAAATTGAGTTTCGGTTTCGGTTTGGTATTACGTCACGCCCCTATCCCGTGATTCCTCGCGAGAATGCAAATGGCGATTGTTTGTTTATAGTTTATCAGTTTTTGACCTCTCCCAACTCTCTCTTTTCTATCTCTCCCGTGTGAATTTGAATATCTGCCTTTGAATAGTTGTTCCTAAAACGTAAGTTTTTAAACTTTTTTTAAATTTTGTACTTTTTGTTGTTTCGAAAATTTAAAATTTAGAGAAAAATTGTTTTTTCTGACGTGCATAGACGAATTTCTATAACGAGTTTATTTATTATAAACTTGTTTAATTTTACCCCTATTTAAAACAAATATTTTTACCGACATTTTAAGAAAATTATAAAATTATACCGTACTACAAATTGTAAATGTTTTTTGAGTTTGTTTTGATTTTGAGTTACATAAAAATAAAAAGCTAAAAATTCCTTCCACCCTGAAAAACTTTTTTTCTTGGTTTGTAATTTTAAAAATTTTGTTATAAAACGTATTAATTTAATATTTATTTAACACGTGACGTGAAATTTTAATTTATTTTTGAATTTATTTTCACTTTTGATCAAATCTTTGCTCAGTCTACGAAAAACAGAAATTTTTATCTACAGACCAACGGTTTAATTAACTTATATAAATTATAAACAACAAATTAAATGAATTCATTAAATAAATATTAAAATAAGAAAATGAATTAATTACAATAAGAATGAAAAACAACCTAAAAATGGTGCTAATAGTTCATTTTTTGTCAACTTTCTCTCGCTTTCTCATTTTTGTAAGAAAGTTACAAAATACAAATAATAATAATAATAATAAATAAAGTAAACAGATTTTAAATTTAAAAATAAATTCTCTAAGGTGCTTTAAAAGTTTAACTGGATATGTCGGTAAAAAAAAAAAAAAATTTGTTGTGGCAGGAAATTTAATTAATGATAAAAATTTGGTTGTGAGAAAAAATAAATAAAAGTAAAAATTACAAAAAAATAAATAAAAATAAAAATAAAATAAAATAAAATAAAATTGCATTGTACATTTAAATGTGCCTTGATTTGAATTATAATTTGATAATTTTTACAAAAAAAAAATTTTTTGGTTTGGTTTTTTGTAGATTTTTGGTTAAATTTTGTTAAATTTAGTTTTTGGTTTGAATTTTTGGTTAATTTTAATTTTTTTGGTGATTTTTTAGCATTAAAATCCGCATATCTATTAAAATTATAAATAATTTGGGTGCTTAGAAAAATAAGAAATTTTTTAGCATTTGTATTAAAATTAGTTAAAATTGGTTAAAATTGGTTAAATTAGTAAATCAAAATGATTTTTGATTTTAATTTGATGGAATTAATCCATATCATTAGGTTGAAAAATTAGCTTTAGGTTTGAAATTTTTGGATAAATTTTCAAGAAATTATAATTATTATAAAAATGGAATAAAAACAAAAGAGAAAAAAGTGAAACACATGCAATAAAAATTATTTAAAATTGAAATTTTAACTTGAAATTTTTTGTTTAGTTGACTGATAAAAAAAAAAAACTGAGTAGCGAAGGAAAAACATAAAATTAGAAAATTCGAGAAAAATAACCCTAATAAATTAATTTTAAAAATCAGGTGAAAAACAAGTTTATTCTCAGGGAATTTACGTTAAATATTGAAAAATAAACCAAAATTCAAAAATTCGGTGTTACAACAAAAATTCAAAATTTTTAACCAAAAAATGACGTCACAAAATACAAAATTTTTTGTCTCAAGTCTTCCATTAAGGGCGACGATTAAAAAAAAAAGTGGAAGCAATAAAATAAAAGGTTACGGAAATTACAAACGTAAACTACACATAAAGTCAAATAAAAATTGTAATAAAAAAGATAATTGGAAATAATTTTTTTGCTCGTGTTATCTGCAAACTAAAAAAAAAATATATAAAACATAAAATTAAAAATTCGAGTGAGCTTTTTAATCGTTGTGAGCAATGGATATTTATTACGATTTTTATTTCACCTCCCTAAAAAATCCAAAATATTTAATATTATAATATTAATATTAATTAACTACACAAAAATAATAAGTTCAGTTCCTAAAAAATAAAATACAAGTTTGCTTCCATGTTTTTTTGTTCTTTTTTTTTTTTTTTTTTTTTTTTACTTATTTTAAATTTTTTATTTTTTAGTTAAATTTTTTAATAAATTTTTAGTTAATTTTTAAGTTTTGCATAAAAAAAATACAAAAAAGTAATAAAATAATTTTTTTTTAAATTAAATTGAAAAAATATTATAAAACGTGAAATAAAATAATAAATAAGTAAAATATTAAATAAATAAATGAAATGAAATAACATAAAATCGAAAGCACAAAAATTTCAATATTTCTGTGTACAGGCAAAGCCGCTGTTGAAAATAATTTGAAAAATATATGAAAAAAATGATTTAAAAAAAAAAAATACAACTTTTTTATATCATATTCGGTGGTTATAGTTGAATAGTATTGTATACGAAATAAAACAACAAAAATAAATTCAAGTAATGAATTTTAAATTTTTGTTTTTATTTTCAATTATTTCTAATTTTACAAAATTGGAAAAACAAAATTTTTTTTTTGTAATGTTTAAAAAAAATTTTTTTTTTGATTATGATGTTGTTTATTTAGTGGCAAGAAATAATTTGTGAATAATTTTTTTTTGTCGATGAAAAATCGATTTTTTGAGTTGTGAATTTTAAATTTTAAATTTTATTTTTAAGTTTGTTTACAAAAAACGACGTGTACAAAAGTATTTTAAGATTTTTGTTTTAGTTATTAATTTGTTGTTTTTTGAGTTTTAATTCCATTTTCCGAACTCCCCGTTTAGAAAAATTTCTATGTCTGTTGACAGTGTTGAAAAACTTAGTGAATTTAGAATCCATTTGAATAAATTTCTATAACCTGTCTTCTTTGTATTGTATTGTTTATTATTCAAAATATCCGAATCGAGCGCCGTCTGGTTGTTGTGGTGGTGAACTATGGAAAAATAAGTACTAAAAAGTTAAAAATCTGACGTTTACGACGTTTTTATTATTTTGTTTCTTTTACTACGTTTATAAATAACAGGCTTACACAAAATTTTACATAATATAAAACGTCGAAACTGTAAAAAAAAATTTAATTGCCTGATTTTGTATTCACGATACGATCCCAAATAATGACGTCATTTTATATATCTTTTTAAATACTCACGGGGGTTTGCCAAGATGCATGATGGGGTTTTTTGATGATGGGTTCCAGCAACTTGGGTGGTCCAAACAAAAGAACAACGCTCCCTCATTAGCGACCTAGTCCTACTTGGGTGGTCTTCTAATAGGCGCGAGCTAATCGCACGCCAGACAAATGAGCAATGGCGTCGTAATGCCCAACACGCTCACTCGGCGGCGCTTGGCGACTAGAAAACAAGGATTTTTATTTTCTTTTTAAATGTTTTTATGGACTAGGGTAAGAGAAATTAATAAATTTCAATAATAAATTACTAATTTTTTTTTTAATTTTCAGCTGCATTACGGTATTTTGATGTTTGTTAAACTCTTTAACGAGGGATAAAATAAATCTTGGGTGGTCTTGCTACTGAAGGAGAAGAATAACACGATCGTGTAAACGGAAAATGTTTTGTTTTCGTTAAGTGTTTTATAAACAAAAAACGTGTTTAGTAAATAATAAATAAAATTCTTTACATCCCTCATTTTTCTCAGAATCAAGAATGGACTTTTATCAACTAAAATAAATTCATTTAAAGGTAAATAACATTCTTAGGCTTAAATTATGTGATTTTTAAAAATGACAATTTTTCCTTTTTTCAGGTGGTTTTGAAGAAACTCGAGTTTGAGAATCATTTCGTGACATAAAAAAGGGGTAAAATAAATAGTAGAAAATTTTCAGTTGTGTTTAGTTTGCGTGTGGTCCTATTAAATTGACAGCTACTCATCAGGGCGTCCATCCAACTCTCCCCTTGTGGGCAGAAAGTTGGGGATAAAGTGCCTACCCACTCCCTCACACAGACAAACCCCCATTTGACGAGGACAAGGAAAAAGCAGCGGGAAAGCAACGGATGAAGCCATCACCTTGTGAAGAAGATGCCTTAATCCTATTACCAGAATGTTTTTCTTTTTCCCATTCCTTTTTTATTCCTGGAATATTTTTTTGTATTTTTCTTAAGGATTATTTTTCTCCACCCCGAGTCTTATTATTTTTTTTTTGGCGGTTTTAAAATCAACATGATTCACTCTTAAAATATCTATACCCAAAGCAAAACGTAATTGCATGTTTGAGTCTACGTTTAATAATTTTTAGATTCATCATTTTGGTGGTTTTTTTGGTTGTAGAGTTGTGTGTTTATTTAGTTGTCATTTGATGTTGTTGGTTTTTAAGTATTGTTTTTTAGAGAGAAGGGAAAATGATTAATTTGATGAATTTGTTGTGACTACTCCCTCTCGGATTGATGTAATAGGTAATCATTAGATAGATTAGTGGGTTTTGATGTAATTTTTATTTGAGGGGGGTAATTGATGAGTATTAAGAGTAATTTGGGGTGGGAATGGATATTTAGAAGCTTGTAGTAAGTGTTTTGGTTTGGTGGAAATATTAAAAATTGAAATGTGGTTGAGTAATTGACATTTGAAATTTGAAATTTGAAATTTTGTTTAAGTCTAAATATGAGTTTAAAATTTTAATTTACGTGAAAAACAAATTATTTTGCTTTTTTTTCAGTTTTCTTAAAATTTTGGTTCCAAAATTATTTTTTAGGCCTTATTTTAACACAAAAATTAAAAGTTTTTATCAAAATTTTTATAATTCAAATTTAGAATTTTTTTGGTAATTTTTCACATAAAATTTAAGTAAACCCAAATTTCGTAATAATTTTAATCCTTGCACCAAATTTACATTCACTTACATCCATTTATTTATTCACCTAAATATTTCATCTCCTACCTAAATTTATTCACTTATTATTTATATTTTTTATTTATTTATCCTATTTATTTACTAAATTACATAGCAAGAAAATTTTACTATAAATATTTTTATCTCGTTCCATATTTACATGTTGAGTGACACATTCGTCTTAGCGAGGCTGGTCGAACTGGATTGAGCCGTCTTGAGACGATGACGTCATCAAAGTGTAACGAATTGACGGCCGGCTTGATGACCACCCAAGTTGCTCCCTCGTTACAACAACTTTTCCCCCTCCCCCTTCTACAGCCAATGGGAAGAAGTTCTTCTTGTTTGGTGACCCCCTCTTCTCAATTTAGCAGAAAACACATTCAAAAGTGGTCATCCAACAAGCAGCCATGGTTGGCATCGTGGTAAGGACCTTTTTTTTTTTTTTTACTTTTCAATTTTTATTTTGTTTTATTGAATTTTTGTTTAAAATTTACAAAAAAATTTGGTGAATTTGTTTTTGTAAAAAAAATTTTTTTGCGAGGTAAAATTTTTTTTTTATATTTGTGTTTGGGTAATTGAGCAATTAATCTACAAACAGTTTTACCATTTTTTAAATTTTTTTCTTCTTCAAAATCTTGAACTTCAAAAAATTCAAAAAATATTATTTCCTTATTTAAATTAATAACAAATTTCGTCGTTAGATGGCGTTAGGTGACGTATAACCACGACCTACGATATGAAACTCTAGAAAACTGAACATTTACTGTAATTTACTCTTTTATTCTTAAACTTAGCTTACTTAAAGTAAAAATAAAAAGTGTTTGTAATTTATACGTCTCAGTTTTAAATTTAAATCTAAACTGAAAAATCTAAAACGAAACAAAAAAGAAAAGATCAGAAGTTGTAGCGAATTAGTTCCGGTGCATGTGAATAGGCCTAGCCTCAGAAACAGGGCCGTGTAATTAAGTGGAAGAAAGAGTGAATGAGTAGAGCGCATTCCTTTCATGTTACGGGAAATTTCTATGGCCCCGGGAGGAGGCAGTAATTGGCGGGCTGCTGACGAATACACGGAAAAAGAAAAATGATTTATACAATACTCGGCCACCCAGATCTCAAACTTGAACTCAAAACCACACCACGCGTTTAATCAACCCTCGTTCAAACTGTTTAAAAACTAAACACCAAACTTAAACATTTTTTTAAAGCTTACACTACATTTTTTTATACTTCGCATAAATTTTTTTTTAGTGGGATAAACCTTTTTCTGTATTTTTTGTTAATTTTTTTGTCGAGCTACGAATGAAAAAGATAGTTTTCATCTTGTGTGGTCTCTCCTCTTGCCATATTGGTGATCTGGTACATAGAAAAATTTCATCCAATCAGCGACGAGTATTTTGGGAAGGCCATCAATCATTCTGAGAAGGCCCGCCTTTAAGCTAAGGCCCCGGATGATAACAAGGCAATGGACTGCCTTCAAAGCACTCGCTCGTTTGTTTCTACACTTTTAACTTGTTTTTACACAATTTTATCCGCTCATGTATCAACTTTAGATTATGGAAAGCTGGTCTAACCCAGCTGTGAGGTCACTCAAGGTTAGTAGGTTGAAAATAAGAGCTTTTTTGGAGGATTAACTGCGATTTGCGGGAAGTTCAATGGGGAAAATGGTGGAAATCGTGGTCAAAACGCGGTTGAAATCGTGTTTGGTGGATTTTTCGGATGTTGTAGTGACGGAAAAGTGGTGGATGTTGATGGTTTTGGTTTGTTTTGTTGCAGGGTTCGGATAAAATCCGACCACGAAAGTCGAGTAGGTCGAAAGACGATTGGGATTTAGTGACCAGGACGAGTTGGCGCGATGCCAAAATTGCTTTGTCTCAGGTTAATAAGGTGAGAAATTTCGGTTATTTTGGTTTTGCAAAATTGCTTTTGGTGTTTAGAAGTCTTTCTTTATTATACTGAAAAATTGTTAAACTAAGTTCTTTGATGTTACTGAATTTTTAACGTGTATTAAGTGGTTGCATTGATTTGAATTTTTGCATCTGTGTGACTAGGAAGTTGAAAATTGGAAATTCCAATTACAAAAAATTAAAAAAAAGTTTTTTTGAGACAGCACAATTAAATAATTAACAAAATATCAATTTATTTTATCTATATTTTACAATTTTCAATATTTCAACCTTAAAATTTTGCAAAAAAAAACTTTTTTTAACAAAAATTTGAAAATTACAAAATCATCAAAATTCAAAATTAAAATTTTGAATACATGACTTAAAATTAACTTGTTGATAAACATACACAAAAATCAACATTTCTTAATTTTTGTTTCATTTTGTTGTTCGGCTACTACTTTGTGCTTCTTACGTCACAAGATTCCTGGCCCCGTGCCAGATTCAAAAAAGACCACACACAGTTATTTTTCCCCACTCCCTCTTTTCTTTCTCTCTTTCTTTCTCTCTCTTTATCTTTTTTTATTCTCTAACCTTTTTTTCTAACTATACCCCAAAAAAAAACATAAATAAAAATATACCTTACAAATTTTAATTTACAATCATTAATTTTACAATTTAGGGTAAAGCAAGTGGAAATAAAGCGGCGTTGTGGTTAAGAAGTCAACTTCAAGCTCATTTATATCAACTCGGCTGTTTTATTCAAATCCACGCTGGAAAAGTGTTATTTGTTGGATTATTAATCTTATCAACGTTTTGTGTCGGATTAAAATCGGCAACCGTGCAAATCGACATCGAAAAGTTGTGGGTCGAAGGTAAGCCTAAAAATTTCTAAATTTTAAAAATAATATTTTAAAAATGTTTGGATAAGTTGTTTTTAATACACAAATTCTTTTTTAAAGTTACATACAATGTAGAATTTGAGACGGCGGTGGGTATACACCGCGGTGACCTTTGACACGAAATAGTTTTGAGGAAAATGTAACAAAATCCCGGCCTTGAGGTTGAGGGAGGTCTTGGAGGGTAAAGATGGCCGCAATTGTCGATCTGAGAACGGTTTAGTCGTAGTGTCGGGTTGTTTTGGATGTATTTAAATTAAATGTGTAATTTTTTAAGTGTATTAGTAGGTTGAAGTTTTTGTTGTTAAAAGTTTTTTGTTTTTGTTTTTGTTTTTTTAATGTTAAAAATTTTTTAAATTTTGTTAAAATAGACTTTAATTTTAGTTTGAATGAATGAATGTCTTAGTGAACTAAAAACAGAACCAAGTGGAAATACTATTTGTGATAAGAACGTTTATTTTTAGATTAGTTTTATATTTGAAATATTGGTTAAAAATTTATTTAAAAAATTTAAAAATATACATTTTTTGTCGCGTAAAAATAACGTAGCGAATGACGTCAATATTTGTACTATAATTTTTAAACCTTGAATGAAATATATTTTAATACTGAATATTTTCCAGCAAAAATTTAACAACTAATTATTTTTAAAATTACATTATAAAATTCTAAAATACTAAAAATGTTTAAAAAATTAATTTATTTTGATGTTTTAAATTGTATTATACAGTACAAAAAGATTAAATTTTTGATATTTTTGTGGAAATTTTTTTTCATAAAATTTATTACAAAATTCAAAAAATGTCATTTTACGTCGGTGTCGCTTGGTCTTTTATCCGCACATGTTAACGTTTTTCTCCCATTTTTCAATAGCCGTTTGTCACATTTTCTATTTGGTTTTAGAAATAGGGGAGGCTGAAGTTGGAATAAAGTCATTTTGCCATCTGACAGCTCATACAAATAGCCATTCATTGTGTAGTGCAAAGGGAGTGGCGCTCAATAATCTTAGCTTAGAAGCGGGGCTTGATGTCTTAATAACTGATCATTCCTCAGGCGCTGCACGTACACTTGGTGTTAGGTAGAATAATTTCTGGTCAGGAAGAAGAAGAAAGAAATAAAAAAGAAAATTCAGTTTGGGGGGTAAAAAAATTATCTTAGGTTGATTTGTTTTTAATTTAAATTTTTTAAGATTTAATTAAATTTATTTTTGTTAATGTTGTTGTTGTTGTTGTTGTTGTTGTGGTAGGTTGTAAATTAATCTTTAATAAAAAAAAATTTAAAAAAAGTTAATTTATTTGGGTTTTTTTAGTCGTGTTTTGGTTTTTGGAGTTTTTAAGGTTGCGCGACCAGGGTAGGATTTTTTTTTTTCGTTGTTGCGTTGTTTTATGTTTAAGCCTTTAAAAAGGTTTAATAGTTTTTCCTTGGAATTGTTTTTGTTAGTTTAGCTTCTGGAAATTGTCAGAAATTGAGGAAATTATAGGCTTAGGATTTTAGTGTGTAGAAATTGAGACACACGAGTTTGTGCGAGTGGCTTTGGAATTTTTCACGTTGGAATTTTTCTGTTTTTTGTTTTTACCTTTTTTTTTTAAATTATTTTTTGCTTTTTTGTTTGTTTTTTTGTAGAAGGAGGTCGACTGGAGAAAGAATTGAATTATATTAGCAAGACGTTAGGCGACGGTGTTTGGAATAACGATCAAATAATTTTACAATTACCCAGACAAGATGGATCTAACGTTCTCAATGTGGATTCACTTCTTACTCATCTGGATGCAGTTTTGGCGGCTACCAAAGTCCACGTAGAAATGTTTGACACGTGAGTGTCGTAATAATTTTAACTTTTTTTTTTGTTTAACAGTAATTATTTTTTTTTTGCAGTTTTTTTTGTTTGAGGGGGTTCCTAAATGCCAATTAATTAATTAAGTTTGATTCAATGACTTAATTGCGTATATTTTTTGGTATTTAATTTTTTTTGGTGTGTGTGGTTGTTTTGATTAAAGTTTGTATGAATTATTCAATGAAAAAGTAAAAATTTTTGGTTAGATATTGAATCAGCGAATGTAGAACCTGAATGACGTCATTTAGTCTCAGAATCATGGTGGTCTTGTTTGAGCTGCCTCAGTTTAGTTTTAATTTGGTGTAAAAATAGGGTTATTTTAATATGTTGTAAATATTTTAAGTTTAGTGTTAAATTTTGTATTGCAAACCATGACGTCATTCAGTCTCAAAATCAAGACAACCTCGTTTTTAGTTAAAAACATAATTTAAGCTAAAAATATACAGTAAACTGATTTAAAAATTTAAATTGATCAAAAATTTAACTAATTTTAAATTATTTCATGAACATTTTCATAAATCTTCACTTTTTTAAGGGGAACCAAACAAACTCCATGTGCTGAACACGTGTCGATTTTGTTTGTACTTGAAAAATTGAAATGAGGTTTAAATTTTTCTTTCGGAGGAAACGTGTCAAAAATTTTTTTTTTTTTTTTTTTTTTTTTAAATGAAAAAAAAAAAATTTTTCCGCAAAAATTTTTATTTTTAATGGCGTTGAAAAGTGTTCATTTTCAATTAGTTTTCAGTTGAGTTATTTTAAACATTTTTTTCCTCCTCACTCGAGGGTTGAAGTAGTTGACAGTTTAGCACATTTTTCACCCACTACTTTATTTTTATTTTGTTTATAATTGTGTCTTTTACTATTTATTATATTTACATTTAAAATTATTATTTCAGTATATTTTTTTACTTATTTTTTTATCTTTTTTCTTTATTTTTTTTTTTAGAGTTTGGAAATTGAAAGATATTTGTGTGACCCCACCTTACCCTTCATTTGATGATGGGTTTTTAGAACAAGTTTGTGATTTTATATTTTATTTTTTGTTTATTATTATTTTTGTGTTAACCTTTTTTTTGGTGGTGTTAATTTGTTTTTTTGTGTGGTTATTGCAGATTTTTGAAAAATTAATGCCTTGCGCGATCATAACGCCGTTGGATTGCTTTTGGGAAGGATCTAAAATTGCTGGACCTGAATACCCAATTACTATACCGTGAGTTGGAAGTTTTTTTTGAGTTGGTTAGGGTTTGATTGGTGGTGGAGTTTTATGTGGGGTTGGTTGGAGGGTCGGTTTTGATATGTAAATTGAAAGTTTTGTGGGTTTTTGGTTGGGTAGATTTTGGTTTTGATTTAGTTTGTTTTGTTTGGAGAAGAATTTGGAGATATTTTGGTGGTTTTTGAAAAATTTGTAAAATTTGTAAAGTTTTGTTCGAAAATGTTTAAATTTTACTCAAAAATGAGAAATTTTAATATATTTGAAAATTTTTGGCCTTGAAAATCATCGATTTGACATAAAGGATTTAGAATTGATAATTTTATATTGATTTATTTTTAGTTGCGTGGAAAGTTTAATTTTTGAGCAAAATATTGAATCATTTTTAAATTTTAATTACGTATTTTATTGATAAGTTTTTAGAAAAATTTGAAAAATTTCACTGTTAAAGCCTTGAAAATTTTACTGAAATCTTTGGTAAATCTTTGATAAAATACAAATCCTATATCACTTTTTCACACTTCAAAATTTAGTAAAATTAACTCACAATTTTGACAAAATTACAAAAAC
The DNA here is from genome assembly GCA_034696085.1 of Stigmatogaster subterranea. NCBI lineage: Eukaryota > Metazoa > Arthropoda > Chilopoda > Geophilomorpha > Himantariidae > Stigmatogaster > Stigmatogaster subterranea. Next base: position 1,954 of record JAQIWS010000212.1, on the reverse strand, counting down.
AATATTTCAAACATTCTACCTATTCTAAAAAAAAAAAAACTTTAAAAAACTCAATTTTTCCACAAAATCCAAAAATTCCGCCAAAATCCAAATTTACTTAACTACACCCCAAAAACCACTTCATTTATAACACCCTTAAACCACCAAACTTATCACTATCTTTTCACATTTTAACATTCTTATCTCCTGTCTTAAAAACCAAAAAACAAAATAAAATAAATAAAAAACTTTTTAAAAGGGTTGAATAAGATAATGGCGGGACCCTAACTCAGACCACCCAAGTGCGGATGAAATGCAGCTGCATGAGTTTATTAAATAAAACCAACAAAGCGTGAAATAAAAATAATTTTGTAGAATTAAAGCTCGGATTTAAAAACGAGACTTAACCCTTACGTAGCGGAGTGTAACGTAACGCAAAAATGTGGTTTAATTTAATGGTTAAATGAACAGAAGCTTGATCAAAGGAGATGGGGGGGCTAAAGGTGGGTGGTGAAGTTGGGTAGCGCGGGAAAAAAGGGAGGAGACGAGCTGGGGAGTGGAGAACAGGAAATGTCTCCCACAAGGAGAGGGGGAAAAAAGGAAAAACGGCGGGAAGGGAGAATGTCTTTTTACCCCTCGGTTGGTGGAACTTGTTGTGTGACACATTTGTCACTTGGGATGTCTTTCTTAGAGTTTATTTACTTAGAGATTTTTGTGGGATTTAGAATAATTTTTTTTCTTCTTTTCTTTTTTAAGGGGAAGGGTTTGAATTTTTTGTGTTTTTTTGTAATATTTTTTGGATAAGTTTTTGGGAGTTGGGGTTTGGAGACTGGTTTTTTTAGAAAGGTTTTTAAAGAGTTTTTTTTTTAATGGAAGTGTAAAGATTTTGGTGGAATTTAAAGAAAATCGGAAAAATTTTGCTAGAAATTAATTCAAAATTGTGAAAATTTTAGTGGAATTAATTCAATAGTGTAAAATTTTTGGTAAAATTTGTTCAAAATTGAAAAATTTTGGTGAAATTTAGTCAAAATTGCATAGATTTTGGTGGAATTTATTCAAAATTGTAAAAATTTTGGTGGAATTTATTCAAAAGCATGAAAGTTTTGGTAGAAATTAATTCAAAATTGTAAAAATTTTGGTGGAATTTATTCAAAATCGAAAAGATTTTGGTAGAAATTAATTCAAAATCGAATTTTTTTTGTATATTTCGATAGAATTTTAGGGAAATTTCCTAAAAAGTGTATTTGTTGAAACAATCAATCACTCAGCTTTTTGCAAAGAGTTTTACAGAATTTTATAGCAAATTTCTTTGTATTACTTTCAGTGAATTCGGTACCGTTCAATGGACGAACTTAAATCCTCAGAATCTTCTTAAAATGATGAAACTCACATTCTCCTCGCCTTTTGATTCCATTGAAGCATTCATGAACAGAGTAAATACATCTACAATTCATCCTATTTAGAAATTTTAAAATCCGTCTTTAATCTTATTAATTTTTTTGGGGTAATCCAGGTTGGGGTGACTTCAGCTTATCAAGAAAAACCCTGCCTTAATCCTCAAGATCCCCTCTGTCCACACACAGCTCCGAATAAATTATCAGGACAGGTACGCAAAAAAATTTATTACTTTTACACAGGTAAAAAATTATACAAAAACTCTTATTTTAAAATTTTATTATAACTTTTATAGTTACCAGATGTCGCTTACGAATTAAATGGTGGCTGTAAAGGAATTGCCGCTAGATACATGCATTGGCCCGAAGAATTAATAATCGGCGGAGCGATTAAAAATAAAAGTGGCAGTTTAGTGAGGTTTGTATTCTATTTTCCACCATTTTGTATTTTTCTCGACATATTTGTAACACCAGAAGTAAATAAACCAGAGAAGTATGACACTTCTGGGATTGGTACAGGGAACCTTGATACCATGTTAACCGCAACATTAGCTCCCCTACCACTTTCGGTGGCCGTTTTT